>CM073004.1:58685000-58865000 GCA_037038555.1 Rhynchonycteris naso | reverse complement strand
CTGCTTAGTTTAAATTTTAAGTTTGAATTCTGTAGAAATACTGGCTGACAAAATTGAAAGTTTGAAGAAAGTCCTAGATTTAAATTCTTCTTCAACTAACAATGAATTAACTGTGGTTATTTTTTGTCTCTTGCATTTATCTGATAATATTTTGTATCTTCATGTCTCCTCCCCTGCTCGCTCTTTCTCACAGTCTGTGTCAATTGTAGGGCTGAATCTATCCGGCTAGTTAGTACCTTTTGAAAAAGTTGTCAAGATTATCTGGAGACAAGGCTGACTCCAGATGAAGAGTTCAATCTTAAAGTAATTTCTGACTTCCAGTGAAGAGATGAATGCCTTCCCTTTTCTAGATACTACCTGCTGCAAAAGACCACACGACCTTCTCAGGTGGGGAAGAAACCTAGTTAATCAACTTATTGCTAAACTTAATTAGACACACTTTCAATAATCCCTTGATCAGTGATGAACGTTGAAAGCAATGCTGAACAAAAAAAGCAAGACAAGAAGCCATGAGTGCATTTATCTAGTTTTAAAACAGTAATGCACACAAAATTATACCATTTATGAGGAAAAGTAAGGATGTAATTACTAAAAAGTGTGTGTGAGTGTGGCGGGGGGTAGGGAAGGTATGAGAAAACATATACCAAGGCTTCTGATGTGGTGGCAATGTTCTAGTTCTTGATGGTCACGTGGGTATTTTATAATTGGTCACCATACTGTAAATTAGGTTATATACTTTTCAGAATGTGTTATTTTTACCATAAAAGAGAAATAATTTAAAGACTGAAACTGAAGATCTTTCCTCATGGATAATAAAAGCCTTTGTAGAACATAACCTTTACTTATGTAAACATTTAAGACATTTTCAAAAATATCTTTAAACTACAAGAGTGCTGCCTTCCAATAATTCTGTTCTCCATTGTCTTTCCTGTGGATTACACAAGTGGGTAAGATAGTTTATTTTAGTAATTAAACCTCCCTAAATAAGATATATTATATTTTACAGGAATTACTGGTGTTTTAAAAATAGATATAAAGAGTAGAACTTAGGCCCGTGATGGTGAACCTATGACACGCGTGTCAGCACTGACATGCATAGCCATTTTCGATGTCACGCGTTGGCTGCATACCAGAGATGTTATGGGGCCGCATGCCGAGAAGGACGTTTCATCCTCGGCTCCTGCACGGCCAGGTGCAGAAGCCAAGGATAAAACATTTGCTGTAGTGTAGACACTCTGGGCCGGAGGTCTGTAGGCCAAAACAACATAACTCCGGCACAGAGCCTCTAGTTCTGGGACTTCCGGTTAGCCCGTTTTTCTCGAAGTAACACACCAAGCTCAAAAGATTGCCCATCACTGTCTTTGGCTAAGACAGTAGATCTTAAAAGTTCTCACTGGAGGCTCAGTGGATAGAGCATCGGCCCTGCGTATGAACGTCCAGGGTTCAATTCCCGGTCAGGGCACACAGGAAAAGCAACCATTTAATTCTCTCTTCCTCCCTCTCCCCCTTCTCTCCTTCTTCCCTTCCCATAGCCAGTGGTTGGACTGGTTCGAGTGTGGCCCGGGGCACTGAGGATAGCTCTGTTAGAGCAGAGCGCCATTAGCCTCAGGCAGTAAAAATTGCTTGGTACTGTAGCATCAGCACCAGATTGGCATCAGAGGGGGTTACTGGGTGGATTCCAGAACCCAGTTGGGGTGAATGAGGGAGTCTGCCTCCTTATCTCCCCTCCTCACCTAAAAAAAAGTTCTCACAAGAAAAAAATGGTTTTGTTTTGTTTTGTTTTTGAAAAAAATGGTTTTTATAACTATTTACAATGACAAATGTTGACTTATTGAAGTAATCTTTTGGAAGTGCATACAAATATTGGATCATTATGTCATATATAATAAAATGTTATGTTAATTATATCTCAATTTAAATAGAAAAGGCATAAAGTAAACATGGAAGTCAAAAGAATTATGGACTACGTTAGTTATAATTATTTTCACCACCTCCATTCCACCTATTTGGCCAGAAATGAATTATTTAAGCTGTGCATATACTGGAACTTTAGAAGTTAATTATGAATTATTATTTTAATTTTCTAAATACAATGGAAACGGTATACTACTGTGTACTGCAATAGTACCTATCTATAGAGAGGGATCAAATATTTAAGTTTAAAAACCAAATTCATTTGAAGTCACTTGTAGGTTGGAGAAATTGCTAGAAAAGACTCAATACTGTGAAGAAAGATATTTAACGATCTGAGAATAGCTAATAAACCTATTACGCATAAAATCAAAATTAAAATGAAACCTCCAAAGAAAAATGATCAACCTGATTATCAACTAATCACTAACACTTTACTAATATAAACATAACATTTCTTTACATCTTCACAGTCAATATTTTCTTTTGGATAAAAAGGAAAAAGTCAAAAAATAAAGTTTGAGAACTTAAAAGTTACAGTTAATTGTGATGCACACAATTTTTAAAATCACCAATTCTGAAAGAATTCAAACTTCACATAAAAGCTGTTTCCATAGCTAAACTTAAATTGCCAACATTTCCAACATTCTGGTAGAAACTAACTTCTCATCTTCTAAAATAACAGTTTCAAACAACTTCTCCCAAACTCCCTCTAATGCAAACACAGGTGCAAAGAAAGTAGGAGAGAAATCTAGCCAAGCTACAACTGTACCACCTCAGGGAAAGTACTTCTCTCCTCTCACAGTCAGTCTCTTTGCCCAGAAAACAAGATAAACCAACTTGTAAGGACTCTAAAAGTGCCTTAGGCTAAAGAATTCCGGTCTGCTCTGAAAGTTTTGTTTCTATGTCCTTAACTAGAACTTCCAACTCATTAATATGAACTTCTTACAAACAAAAAAATATAAATGAAGACAATATGCACTTGGATTCAGTTCTTTCCTCTCATTCAGCTAGTCTCTTAAAATTTCCTAGTCATCCAGGTTTCAAAACTTCAAGCCATCATCAATTCTTCTCTTTCCTACATCAAAACGAAGTAATTAGCCGTCACCCAATGTGAGCTTACCTAGAGCACAGACTGTGCCCAGGCATTCTGATAGGCCAATATGTTAAGACTTAAATCAGGGCAGTTGGTTAAAAAACAAATTAAATGGAGGACACTTCCAGTTAAGATGGCCTTGGATGCAGAGGATGCAGTGAAAAGGACAGGTTTTGGAGACAGGCAGAACTGCATTACTGCATCTTTGTGGGAAATACTAAATTAAAATATCTTTTATATATAGAAATAAAAGATGTTACTAATCTCAATTCTGAGATCTAAAATCCAGTTGTAACAACACTTGTCAAAACTGTTTACTACCATTTACACTATATATTAAAGTTATCCTACAGCACTAAATTCCACAGGAAGAAAAAAAAAATGGTTACAGATGATACGGTCAACTTAATTACGGTACCAATCACAACTCCTTAAATTAAATGTTGTATGAACTTGACCACTATAAAGGCAGTCACCAACTTATATATAGGTTACATTCCAAAACATGCTTAGCTCTTTTGTTTTAAACTAGGAAAGCATTTTTCCAAAGAAATAAAATCCCAAATAATGTGTAGGTTTCCTGGTGAGTCTATAAATGCCAGTTAACCTACATTTACCTAAAATGTAAGAGCCTCTTCTAACCCTCACCCTCACCTAACACACTCCTACTCCCCTGCCCCCAATTCTACAGTATTGCCACTTTCTATATAAAATTTTAAGTCTGGAAATTATTCATGGTCAGTAGGTAAAGTGAGGACACAGAAACCTTTTTTAGAAAAATGCAGGTGGCTTAAAATAAAAATATGTATATCTACCAGAATAAGGCAAATCAAATAAAGGAGTAGAGATAGAGTAACCATTTACATTTCTTTCCCTTTCAATAGTATTAATTGGGTCCATACATTATATTTGTGGCTCCTATATTACTTGAAAATGTTTTTATTTTTACCTATTTATTGTGGGACTGACAGAAGCCACTTTTGCAATCATACATAAAACTAAATTAAATATCACATCTGAACAAAATATAGTAAAGAAAAAGCATTAATAAGAAGACTCAGAGGAAGCAACAGACTAATAAAAGGTTTCTAATAATTCAAAAGAATTTAGAAATTCCACATCAATTAAGTCTAAAAAAACAATCATGAATACCCTTCTAACAACCTGTGAGTTTCTCTTCAAATTCAGCAAAGTCAAGTTTCTTTACATATATGGGCTAATGTACTGACTTACAATGTGCTCAGGCAAGTTACCAATCAAAACCCAGAATGACTGAAATCTGATTCTTATCTGTAGTTCAACTGAGAATCATATCAAAAGAGTATTTATGCCAAGTATGTTCAAGTACAGAAAACAAATGCTATCCAAAAATAAGAGATCCTCTTTATGAAAGAGTTGGGAACAAAATAAACATTCTTTATATTACAATGAGCAGCACACTATCAGTGTCTGTAAGCAGGATGTAAAAGCAGTAATGAACAGATAGACGATAAAGTAAAATACTAACTGTAAAATCCAGGTGTTGAGTATGAGTGTTCATTATAAAATTCTTTCAACTTTTACTCTATCTTTGAAATTTTTCATAATATAACAATTTGGAAATATGTAGAGCTGTTACATAGTGAGGTTTATAAACTTTTTAATTCAGGTATTATCTCTCTTTTAGAGCATTAAACTTTCAAAGTATACAAATTGAGAAAAAAATGATTTGGTAACTAAAAAATATTAGTCTTTCCACTATTTTTGAGAGCAAGTATGCACTAATGAATACTAAGCTATGACAAAGACAACTTTTAACATTTTCTCATATTCCAAAGCACCCAAAACTCACTGAGAGCATAAAAATCAGACTTACTTAAGTACAGATAGGCTAGTAAGTTTCCCCCCATAACATCTGGGTCATGGCCTAAATGTAAATTCTTACAATGAGTTTCTAATGCGTGGTCTACAACCAATGTTGCCTTTATGCACACTACATATGGCAGTAAAGGTCAGTCTTACCCAAGTCAGACCTCAAGAAAACCCTAAAGGGAAATATAAGTATTCTTGTAACTTAAAATGATCTGAAGAGCTCAAGGCTAGAGGATTCAAATTACCATGAAATCAGTGAAAGTATACCTGTTCTGAAGTGTAGCTGAACTATTGTTGTTAATAATTCCACACTTAAAACTGGTTTCATTACCCATTTTGTCTTCTTCAGAACTGAGGCCAATAGCCTCTGTCATCTGCAAAGTGAAGAAAAACATGAAGACCTCAAAGCACAGGAAGTAGTCCCCAACTTCCAAATGGGTTTACTGCTCCTTTGAAAACACTAATTAACCTATGTTATCACAGTGTCTATGAATAATTGCATTCCAAGTTTCAATTCTAAACTGCTGCTTTTTGCCTTGCAAAAAGTCATCTGCTGCCCTTTGACAGCTCACTGCAGCCCAAACTCAAAACTCTGACAATTCCCTCTCTACAGCTCTAGGGGAGAATCCACTACTTGTGCAGACAGGGAAAAGGCAAAAAGGCAGCTGGCTCTCCTTACACAGGGAAATTTTTACATTGCTTCTGTGGGAGAAGCCGCCCTAACTTACCAGAATAGTGGTTATGGAAGAGGTACTGCTTAATGTAATGTAAAAGTATAATAGTTACAACAAGACTAACTAAAAACAACATTTGCTCCATATAAAAATAAGATAAAAAACTAAGTGCTGTTCAACTAGTTGGTCAACCAAATATTTGGCAAGTAGAACATATTCTCAACCTGCTTCCTCATGTCTGATCAACTTAACTGATAATGAAGGAAATCACTGAAATGAAGTGGCAAGAAAATCATTACCAAAAATGTTGCTGTCTAAAAATGTGCACTGTACTTTAAAACTTTATATATATATAAAATATTCAACATCCTAGGCCATCCCTTATAACTGATAAGTTATTTTCAAAAAAACCTTACAACTTAAAAACCAAGTATAACTGTGACAATGAATCACCCTCAACAGCTAACTAGAGTCTCATACAATTTAAGAACTGTAAAATTTATAGAAATAGCAATAACAAAAAGTAAACTTTTCACTAAAATAAAGGAAGCCAGTAACAGAGACATGAAAAAAGGGATCAAGAAGGCCAGAATAAACTGGTTTTCAGATACAGAACCTAAGAGGAACATTTAAATATGATTAAAGGTTCCTGCCCATTGCTAAATGTTAAAATAGTAATCTTAAGAGACCCCAAGCTAGTAGATAACACTAGGATGGTAGACTGTAAAACAAAGTATTGGTATATTATTAGCTTTGAAGGAAAACTGATTTAAAATCCAAAGTAATAATGAATGACAGGCAAACTATACCCAACTCCCTCTTTAAAATGTTCAACAATGGATTATAAGAATGTGAAGCCTAACTATCTGAAATCTTTAAAAGATAAGAAAAGTGAGCTAACAGAATTTCTTTCTGTCTTAAACCTAATTCATTAAAGTCACCTGAATTATACTTAGACATTATTAGGTTTGTCTTTGTTCCCAATAAGAGATAGGGAAAATCCCTTTATTATAAAGTGTACTACTAATCAAAATTACTGAACACTATGAACACAATTATTTAGAAATATAACAAAAAATAAATATTAAAGCTATCAATAAACAGAACACCTAAATGAAGGACCTTTGAGACTGCAGAGATAGATGTATATACTTTTAGATTCGTGTGTGCAATTTAGAACTCAAATATTACACATTAAGCTAAAGGATGTTTCTGAAATGTGTTTTTATACATAGAAAAACAGAAGTGAAACAAAATTTCATATGGATAAAAAAGGGTTATATTCTCCAAGTATTTTCTTGAAACCAGAGAAAGAAAACAACTTATATTTGCCATACTTAAAAATAATAGTATTATCTGTGAAGCTACCCAAGAAAACTTTTAATTATTTGCCATACTTAAAAATACTAGTATTATCTGTGAAGCAACCCATGATTACAATACTCAATTTTAGTAGTAATTCTTGCATGACCTAATGCACATTTCTAAGCTTCTTTCAAAATAAGACAAAAATGACAAAATCATCTCATCATTCAGTTGTGAATTTTTCTGCAACAATTTCAGCCTCAACATTACTACTAAACAGTATTTGGCCTTCTATTTATAAAAATGATACTCTGAAAATACACAATTTTTGTTACCAGCAATGTTTGGTCAGCCAGGCAGTTCTGCTGTTGTAATCTGAAAACATAGAATTTTCTCTATTCACACTGCTCAGTAAAATACTAGCAGTTTTCATTTTCTCATTCCAATTTCGTTTTTATCTAATTTGGTGTTACAAAGGGAAGACTAAGCATACTGTGTCCAGTTCACAAAGCTTCACAGTAATTGTTCTTCTGTGGTTCAAGGAACAAAAGTTACTTTCTAATTCTGTGATAAAATGTATATTAAAGTCTTCCCACAGCTTTAAAACTTTAAAAAAAAAGGTTAGTTTCTAAAAAGTGTTAGGAAAAACTCAAAACTTCTAAAATGGAACTGAAATGTTCCATGAAATAATGTCAGAATAATTAACTGTTATTCTAAATTGAATTCTCCATAAATGGGCCCCTCTGGTGTTCAAATACATGATGCACTACACCAAATTTTCTATGCATAACAGAACCACAATCCAGTACTTTGATATATAGGTAACTTATTCCACAAAATATTGATTATCTAAGTACTTAATAACTCTCAAGATTTTCTCTCTCAATTTCAAGTGATAAACTATCCTAAAGTTTACTTTACTTCGACCTAGCAAGTAAGATTAATTCAAGGCTGATAGGTCAACAAAATGAGTTAAGTTAGTTTAAAAGGCATAGGCTAAGGTTAAAAAACAAGTTGGCAAGTTGTAAAAAAAATTAAAGCAATTCTCCTATCTAGCTAATTCGCAGACCACTATAATGCCTAAATTAGCTAGTGCTCCTAATGGGGTGATTTTCCAAAACATTCAGGTCAGTCCCTTGCTACGAAGTGCAACACCGGCATTATAATCTAGGGCTCCCTATCGAAGTGGGACTGTTTGTTCTCTTATCCACAAATGTTCCTGCAGAGACCTATAAAGGACCTAATGCAATGCTTTCGGATGTTATGCACAACATACTGAGGGTGACAGTTTGGCTAACAGTAACGATTTTGCTCTAAAAAGCAATCCAACATAATTGTGGAACAGCGAGGTGCTGAGTGCACTTAAGGGCCTTGAAAAAAAAATCTCATGTTAAGTAAATAAAGAGTCCCTAGCTTTCAGATCACTTTCAGGGATATTATTTCCTTTCCTACAACACCTCACTCCCTCTTTTTTCCTTCTTGTGTAATGAGAGCAAAAAAGAGGAACAGTAAAAGCGTAAAACTGCGAGACTGAGCAGACAGAGCTCCTGCACATCTGGCTTCATCTCCAACCGCAACAGGGCAACCCCTGGCCGATCGCATCGCAAGCAGCAAACACGCGCCCGCAAAAATGAAAGAAGGCGAAAGCCGCGGGCGGGGAGGCGGGCAGTCCGCCACGAGTCTGCCGGCTCCCAGCCTGGCCCGTCCGGACTCCGGGACCGCAGCCGGCTGCGAGGGGCTTCGTTCACCTTCCTCGAAGTCGTCACACTTGCCCCGCCGGGGTTCAAGGTCCCACTCGGGGACCCCCAAGCCTCGCCTTGGGCTGCCCGGGGGAAACTTCGCCCACGGGCAGGGGGCGCGCCCGGAGCTCCGGGACCGCGCCCGCCTCACCCGGGAGCGAGCGGGGCTCGGCGGCGGCGGCGCGGGGCCAGGTCTGGGGACAGCCGCGGGTGGGGAGGCGGAGGGACGCGGAGCACTTACCACGGGTCGAACTCGTGAATGATGCTTTCGAAGCGAATGACGGCGAAGAGGCGCGAGCTGAAGCCGGCCAGCCAGGCCAGGAAAAGGATGGTGAAGGAGAGCAGCGACTGCCAGCCGGCCGGCTGCGAGAGCCCCCCGGACAGCCCCGCCGGGGCCGGCTTCGGCGGCGCCACGCCGCCCGCCGCCTTGTGCGCGCACTGGGCCCCGGGCCCGTGGTGGCCGTGCCGGCTGTTCCCCACGGCCATGAGGCCGCTGCACGGGGACGAGTTAAGGGACGACTTGTGCTTGCTCTCCGGGGCCGAGGGCTCCGCCATGTTGTGCCCCGGCGGCGGGTCTCGCTCCTCGCCGCCGCCGCCGCCGCCGCCGCGGCCGCCGCCTGGTGCGAGGGGTGCTGGGCGGGGACCCGGAGGAGGAGGAGGAGGAGGAAGAAAAAGGAGGAGGGAAGAGCCCCGCGCGCTCCCGACCTCAGCGCCGCGAGGCCGGGGAGCAGGGGGTGGAGGCGGCGGGGAGTCTACGCCTCCGCAGCGGCCGCGATCGCGGCTCTCTCAACTCGGATGGCCCTAGCGCCCCACTAGCCATCCGTGTCCCCAGTGCAGCTGCGGCAGCGGCGAAAGCCGACGGGACGAGGGCGCCAGAGAAGAAGCAGGAGCAGACGGAGGCAGCACCTCGAATAAGAACAGCAATGACATTCTCCCTCACACCCGCCGCCCGCCCCGCGCTGAGGAGCAGAAGGAGGAGCCCCCTGGAGTCCAGGCGGAGCTCAGGCAACCTCTGGCTCCACCCCCAACTCAACAGGAACTGGCTTTTCCACCTGTCATAATGCGACAGGTCCGTTAGGGGGCGGGCCCAGGACCGCGGAGCCCGCCAATAGGGGCACGAGCTGGGGCGGGGCTAGACCCAACCGTTCTGCCTCCTCCCCCTCCCAGCCTCGCGCCCATTCGCCCCGAGCGGCCGTGCTGCGCGGCTACGGTTTCATTGTCAGTTGAAAGACGCGGTTTGGCGCGCCAGTGTTGTCGGCAAGGAGGGATGCTAGGTGGCTCTGCTGGTCGCATAGAGATGAGTCGGGCTGAGGGTTGGGAAGGTCCCTGGTGGACAACAGCTGGGTGGTCACCGTCAAAATCGGCTTAAGGAAAACGGAGCCCGCCGCTCCGACCGGCCAGGACCTCACCGGCTTGTAGCGGTCGCGACTCTTAGCCCGTTCTGCACGGAGCGCCCACCACGTGACTGAGCGCGCAGGCGCACTACACTAGTCCTCCGCGTGTGTGTCTGGCGGGCAGAGCTTGGCCGCCCCGGGCGCCCCGCAACGGGCGCTACGAGTGAGCCACCCAGGGCGACGCCAGGGTCCGCCCTGCGGGGTGCGCTGGGCATCCTGCCTGTGAGATGGAGAGCGAAGACAAGTTTACCCGGGCGGAAACCTCTTCCGAGACCTAACATAGCCCGGAGCTCCGGAAAGACCTGGGGGGCCGGCGACGTGCGACTTGGTCTAGCTGTTTTCACTTCTTGTAGTTTCCTAATTGCAAAGATAATGTTTCTTCACTGGAAATATGGGCAAATGCAGGAATTCATATTAAGGGCTGCATAAATTACATCAAACGAGTAAAACTTCAACTTTCTGTGGACTTTTCAGCTGTTGCCCAATTCTCCCTTAAGTAACATGATAACGGACTTAAGATCCCAGTACACGAATTTTTGCACGTCTAGATCGTTTTTGTTATACTTTCTTCGCAAAAATAAAGTGCAACCGGGTAGACTAAACTCAAGATAAAATAAGTTTTAAACAAAAGTGGAGTTGTAGGGATTCTAGACTTGTTTTGATATAAGCCCCATGCATGAAGGCATGGAGCTTTCAGAATAACCAACACTCAGTAAATAATGAACTTTTCATCTAAATTAACAGTTAACTGTCCATATATTGGGCAAATAACAACTTAAAAGCACGTATTCATGTAATATAAAGGCCCTCAATTATTCAAGTCATTTAAAATTTTAACATTTAAACACACTTTAGAAACTGTTTAAATACCCGGTCTTTTCAAAATGCTAGTTAAATAAACAGTATATTTAGTTTGAGATTGCTCTTTGAATCTAACGGATCCAGCTACTCTTTTAACCCGCTAAGTGATTAACTTTTCTCTCTCCTTTCCTTACAAAAATAAATAAATAGTCTCATTGAGGAAAAGATAAAAGGTTTCCCCAAAGAGACTTTTTCCTACCAACAATTTAATAGCAGACATTTGTTGAACATCTACATTTTAATGAGAATTATGACAATATTCACTGAGCCTTGTTATAGGAGCAAGGGGACATGCTTTTGCCCAAAGCCCCAACCATGTTTGCTAAAATGCCAAAATCTAGAGTTTTTGTGCCCATGTTCCATGAACCAAAGTTCTATCAACCTAAAATAAAATTTATTTTGGCTCTGGCTTGATGGCTCGGTTGATTAGAGTGTATCCTGAATGAAGTGAAGAGGTTGCCGGTTCAATTCCCGGTCAGGGCACATACAGGAGTAGAACAATATTCCTGTATAGATCAATAAATAATTAAATTACGTAGGTAGATCAATAAAATTAAATTACAAAAAATTTTGTGTTCCTGTTTTAATTTATTTGAATAGTTCTATTTTATTGTCTTTGTAGACTCTCCTATTAAGTTCTACATTATGTTCTTTTGCTTCCTTTTGGTGGTTTCATGGCCAGAGTCCTGGTCTGAAAAGTGAAAAGGCTTGGTTCTAGTTCCACACTGTTCCTCACTAGCCATATGATATTGGACAAGTCACCTGCATGAGTTGACCTTTCTACTCTTCAAGTCAATTGTTAATATGAAATGAGATTGCTCATTTGCAAATACTTTGAAAAATTGTTATGAAACATATGCAACAGCAGGGTAATGGTTAAAGTAAAAGCAGTGGGACAAACCACTGTTATTCTTGGTCTTTATTTATTCACTCACTCACATATTGATTGAGCTCCCCTTTATGCCAAGCACTATACGGGTACTGGGATGCAGTAGGGAACATGAGAGACATGGTTCCTGCCCTCATGGAGCTTACCAGTCAGCCCTAGGGAGATGAGCATTGACTACCCTTGATGGTCAACCTTTTTTTAAAAACCGTTCACTTTTGCAATGCTGGTCAATCGGGTCCCTACCACCCACTAGTGGGCGTTCCAGCTTTCATGGTGGGCCAATCGCTGCGCCCACTATGAAAGCTGGAATGCCCACTAGTGGGCGGTAGGGATCAGATTGACCAGCACTGAGTCACATTGGTTAAGGACCCAAATGCAATGTGAAAAATACTGTGGAAGAGAGATAGATGCATGGGGGCTTTGATCTGCAAAAGAGATCAACGTTACCCTGAGGAAGCAGTGCTAGGGCTAAGAACTGGGGATGAGGATGAAGGGACCAAGGGGAATAGATAGAAAGACTGATCCAAAAAGAGAAGTACATGCAAAGGCCCTTCAGTGTAGCTGGGAGGCAAGTATAAGGAACCCTGAAAAGGGCCAGTCCATACTATACAACACTGACAGTGGGACAGCGTGGAATAGGAGGTGAAGAAATGGCCAGGTAGTATATAGGTCATGTTGAGGTGTTTTTTGTTTTGTTTCAAGTTGGGAGTGATAGGGATAAAGTGACCAAGAGAGAGTGATAGGGAGCCATGAAACAGGATGTGGTGTGTAAGATGGAGTGAGAGAGATGACCAGATGTGTGTTTTGAAAGATCACCAAGAGTGCAACATGGAAAGCACAGTGGAGAGGGGACCAGTGAATTCTCAATTGCTAGCCCACCAATGCAGAAAAATGGCTTGCAGTTTGTGGATGCAGCTTGAGTGTATTGCTTCCCCTCTCTGCACTTGAGCTTCCTGATTCTGCTAGGTGCTTACACTATCCTTACTGAGTTCAAATCTCTGAGGTGTCAGGTAGTCAAACATAAACTCTGCAATCTTATGAGCAGAGTTGTGAAACATCAGGAACAAAGCAGACTACCTCGGGACTTCTGAGAGGAGGTAATATTTAAGCTAAAACTCGAGGGATAGGTCAGGATTCGCCACACACACCAGAAAGAGGAATGGGGGGATTGCAGCAGGAGCAAGGAAGTCCTTGGAAGTAATACACAATGTTTAGTATTAATGAGGTGTCTTGGGAGATGGGGTTGAAAGGGAAATAACCATATTATCAAGGATTTGTCTGCCTGGTTATTAGACATTAACCTTTAAGCGGCTTGGAGCAGCTGAAGCATTCTGAACAATAGTAAAATATTCAGAATTGGTTGATGGGGGGGAAATCTGATGGTAGTGTGAAGAATATACTGGAAAACCCTGGCCGGTTGGTTCAGTTGGTTAGAGCATCATCCTGAAACACCAAGGTTGTGGGTTTGATCCCCGGTCAGGATACATATGGGAAGCAACCAATGAAGGCACAGCTAAGTGAAAGAACTAATGAATGCTACTTTCTCTTTCTTTCTCTCTCTCCTTTCTCTCTCTGTCTCTGAAAAAAGCAATCAATAGTAATAATAATAATAAAGAATATACTGGAATGGGTGACAATAGAATCAGAGAGACCAGTGAGGAGACATTTACAAAAGTTTAGGCAAAAGAATTGGATGCCAAAATTGGGACACTGGGGCCTAGAGAAGAAGAAATAGACAGGAGAGGTTAATCAAGAGGGTGTAATTCAGAAATTGATGGTGGTGGGGGGAGATAAAGGAAGTCAGGGTTGGAATGAGTCTGGAGTTTCCGGGTTGGCCGTTTGGATGGGAGGTAGTATCACAGAAATGGAGAGTAGGATTGATGCTCAGATCAGCTTTGGACATGTTGTGCTTTAAATCTCTTTAAAAATTCCAAGAGAAGGTGGTGGAAAGGCACTTAAAATGATCTGATACTCAAAAGGGAAAAGTTTTTTTGGAGGGATAAAGATTTGGGACTCCATGGCCATGGATGAAATTTTAATGGAACCAAATTTAGAGAGAATAAAAGAAGAATTGAGGACAGAATTCTAAGAAACTCCTAAATTGAGAAGCTAAAAGAAATGTGCCTGCAAGGTAGACTGAGATAGAACGTCCAAAGAGATAAGAGAACCAGTAGAAAGGGTGATGTCCCAGCAGCTAAGAAAAATAAAGTGACCAAGGGAGGCCAGCAGTGACACAGAGTGCAGAGTAGTGAAGTGTGACACCACTGAAAAGTGTACCTTGTTTTGACAACCTGGAATTCTCTCATGTCTTCAGCAAGGTCAATTTTAGAAACCAGAAGGCATCAAGTGAAGGATGTGGAAACAGAGTGTAAACCACGTTTTGTAGAAGTCTGGCTTTGAAAGCACACGGAGGACCAAGTTGGACCAAGAAAAGATAAAATGACTGATCCTCAGTCCCTGGCATTTCCCAATGAGGTCAAGGAAAGATTTAAATGCTGAGAATGTGTCTTGGGAATGGCACAGGGATAAGAGAAGGTTTCCTTCCCTTGGGAACAAAAACAACATGACACATCGTCTTGTAGATGTCTGGCTTTGAAAGCGCACGGAGGACCAAGTTGGACCAAGAAAAGACAAAATGACTGATCCTCAGTCCCTGGCATTTCCCAATGAGGTCAAGGAAAGATTTAAATGCTGAGAATGTGTCTTGGGAATGGCACAGGGATAAGAGAAGGTTTCCTTCCCTCGGGAACAAAACAACATGACACATCGTCTTGTACTGAACACGCCACAGTAGGGAGTTGCCGGAGTCTGGCATGTAATTGGCATTTATAAATATTTGGTAACTGAGAGACTTTGTAAATCTTGTCCCCTTCTGACAAACATCAATCAGAATACCTGTCTGGTGACCTGTAGCCCCAGTGGAGGGAAGGGAAGCAGAGAGGGAGTTAATGAGTTTGTGAAATCCTAGGCATGCTGCCTAGAAGCAGCGTCATGTGGTCATTTAGAGTATAAGTTCTGGAGACATCCTACCAGAGATAAAATCCTGATTCTTTTCATTTTGAGTCACATGGCCTTTGGTAAATTCCTTCACCTCTACCCCTTAGTATCCTCACCTCTAAAGTGTGGCTAAAAATTGGTTCTTCTTCTTCTTCAGGTTGTAATAAGGAATAAATGTATCAGTACATGAAAACAACTTAGTATAGAGGAAGAGCTTGGCACAGAGGAAGTGCCTGGCATAGAGGAAGCATGCGCTGCGTGTGGGTTTTTGACCATATTACTGGGACTACATCATGTCTAGAACAATGACAGAATGGCTATGAGACTTACCTCCTGGAAACCTTAAGATAACCTTCCATGAGCTGAGCCCATCCAAATGCTTTTCTGTTTCGTGAAACTGGGATATGCCTGCCTCAAATCAACCAACACTAAAAATGCTGTTTCAATGAAGTACCCCCTAGATAAACTAGCAGGTAGCGAAGGTGGGAAGAAACCCTCAGAGAGTAGATGTGGTAGGCAGCTTCTAAAATGGCTCCTAGTGCTCTTTGATCCCTGGTATTCACACCTTGTGAATCCCCTGCACTTGTGTGTGGGCTGGATCTAGTGACTTATTTCAAACAAAGAAAATACAGCAAAAGTGATGGATGTCATTTCCAAAATTAGGTAATTAAAAAACTGTCTTTCCTCTCCTGTCCTCTTCTCCCTCTGCTCTCCTATTCTTGCTCTCTATCTCTTTTTCTTGGCTCTCGCTCTGAGGAAAGCAAAAGATCGTACTGTGAGTAGTGCTATAAAGAGGCCCATGTGTAATGAAACCTGCAAGGGCCTGAGACCTGCCAACACAAGAGTGAGCTAGAAAGCAGGTACTTACTTCCATGGTCCAGCCTTGAGAAGACTATAGACCCAGATGGCACCTTGACTGCAGCCAGTAGACACCCTGAGGCAGAGGACTGAGCTTAGCTGCACACAGATTCCTAACCCATAAAAACAGTGAGATGATAAATGTTTACTGTTTTAAGCCTCTAGGTTTGGGGGTCATTTGTTACACAGCTATAGAAAACTAATGGGAATAAAAAGTTTACTTTTCATGGAACCGCTTTTAAATCTGCAATAGTAAATTATTTTCTGTACTGTTTCTGGCAATTACTCATATCTGACATAGACAATACGTAAGGCAATGTATGTGGCTATGCTCCAATAAACACATAGCTTTTTTGACCCCTTGTGTTAGAGTAATAAAATAATTAGTAAGTTCTAATCTGGCTCAAAATCCAGTATGAGGCAATATCAGATCCCTACTATGATCACTGTGATGGGAGAACTTACCTCTGCATAATAATCAAGGACACTTTCATGATATGGTTGGCTTAGCCTTAAAGAATAGGTAGGACTGTAACAAGTGAGATTTGGAGGGTGGACAGAGTGTACAAAAACCAGAGGAAAAGGAAAAACAAAACCATAGAGGGAACACTTGGGAATGAGCTGGTAATCTAGAGTTGAGATGCATTATCACATTTTATCTCTATTTACTACGATTTAAACAATGATATGCTCCAGTCTTAAATTAAGGCTTCAGGTCATATAAAGAAAATTAATTTTTAATTTCGGTAATTCTACAAGTTCACATTTCTGTTTCTACTATTTCATGGTGTTCAAAGAAGTAAGGTGTATCAGTTAGGCATACATTTGGCTGCAAGTAACAGAATAGCAAAAGGGCAGTGACTTTAACAAATACGTGTTTATTTTCTTCCACACCAGGAAGTCCAGAGAAAGATAGCTGCTGGTATCACTCAGTTGCTCAAGGATACCTTCAAAGTTTCCTGCCTTTCCACTCTGTTCTGTGATTTACTTACTTATTTATTTATATTTGGAGAGTAAGTTTATTAAAGCTAGGGACAGGGACACAAGGAAAAGCCTAGACTAGAAGAAGCAGCAGGAGAGCCCAGGTTGGTCACTGGGAAGTTAGAGGAAAGGGAGCTTGAAGACAAGTTCAAGGGGTTAGCCCTGGAAGAGCTCCCTCTGCCCACTGCTCCCCTGATTGCAAGTCTCATGAGGACCCTTAGAGTTTAGGAGATACATACCTGTGGCAGAAGAAGAGAGATGAGGAAGGAAAAGGTGCAGGCATGCTCCCAGGAGGAAAGCGCACCCAGTCTGGTCTGGAATGTCTGTTGTCAACTCATCCTCACTGCCTTCTCCAGTCTCCTCTGCGTCACGTAGCAGAAGTATGGAACTACTTTTTCCAGACCCTCTTCCCTATATGGTTCCGTGTTATAGTTTGTTAATGAGAGGAACTCAGCCAAGATTTGGAAGACAGGAAAGAAGGAAAGGTAGTTTTAGACAGAAGGAGAGGACTGAGCCAATGTAAGATCCACAACATCTTTTTGACCGCTGTGAGAACCACTTATATCATTGTCATAGAATAAGATGCCTTGTGGGAGCTTTTTTTTTTTTTTGGAGATTATTGAGCATTAGAGCAGTTCACTCCTTCAGGTTGAAGGTTTCTTGCTTCTCTGACTCTGACCTTCCAGTAGCAACTTCCCTGATCTTTGTTCCCTTTGGTCTTCCAACATTCATATCAGCAATCATTTTGTAGTAAGCACGTTCTTCTTGAAGTACCTAGAGTAACTCTGTTTCATCAGATGAGCCCAATAATATGCATTTAATTCACTTAGTGTGCTTTCATTCTCCTGCCTGTTGCCTCATTATTGTAACATGGCTGCTGACACACTAGACGTCATGGCAGCATTTGAAGCAGGATGTCAGAAGAAGGGAAGTGTCAGTTATGGATGTCTACCTTTCTTTTTTTAAATTTTTTATTTTATTTTATTCATTTTAGAGAGGAGACACAGAGTGAGAGAGAGAGAGAAAGGGGGGAGGAGCTGGAAGCATCAACTCCCATATGTGCCTTGACCGGACCAGTGCAGGGTTTTGAACTGGCGACCTCAGTGTTCCCAGGTCGACGCTTTATCCACTGCACCACCACAGGTCAGGCTGGATGTCTACCTTTCTTAAGGAAAACAAAAGTTTTCCAAGAAATTACTTTAGCCATCTTACTTTTCGGTCCCATTGGCAAGACCCCCCCCCCCCACACACACACATACACCTTTCATGATCACATTGACTTTATATGGCTTTGGGGCTACAGTCTCGCGTCCTTAGGCATGTTTGTCCTTTCTGAGAGCTCAAACAAAAATCCCCGAAGTGGATTGCAGGTGCTCTGATCGGCCTGACTTAGATCACGTGCCAATTCCTCACCAACAGCGTTGGATTAGAGGATAAGAAACACTCACTGGTTTTAGGCACTTTGAGCAGGGGTTTGATCAGTCCCACACACACCTTGTAGAAAATCTGAGGAACTATTCCAGAAAGGAAGCAGGACTGGATGCTAGGAAGAAAAAAGAAAAAAAAAAGATAATTTTCTACTGTACTTAGGATAGAGAATTTTGGGCAAGAAGAAGCAATTTGAGTATAGTTATTTACAGTACTGTGTGCATATTAGATAAAAAATAATAACACCTGAGCTGTGGTGGTGTAGTGGATAAAGCATCAACTTGGAATGCTGAGGTCGCTGGATCAAAACCCTGGGCTTGCCCAGCCAAGGCACATATGACAAATAATCAATGAACAACTAAAGTGAAGCAGCTGTGAGTTGATGTTTTTTGCCCTCTCCTTCCTTTCTCTGTAAAATAAAGAAAATCTTAAAAAATAATAATAATACTAAAGAATCTAAAATTTGAACAATATGTAAAAAAGTATTTCTAATGTGGTGGTAGACAGCTTTCCTTATTCACTTGTGACTTGATTCAGACCTGATGTCAATCTAGAGTAGAGGTTAGCAAAGTTTTCTGCAAAAGTCAATCAGTAAATATTGTAGGCTTTGGAGGCCATGTGGTCTTAACTACTCAACTTTAGCATCATAATTCAAAGCGAACAAAAACAAGACATAAACCAATGAAGTGGCTGTGTTTTAATAAAGCTTGATTTATCAAAACAGGTGACATGCCAGATTAAGTCTACAGATTAGAGGCTGCCAACTCCTGAATTGGAGTATTTCTTATCCCTGAAATGATACAAACTTGAGAGCTTCATTTAATTATTATTATTACCATTATTATTACTTAGTGCTACAGAGTTAGTATGGGTTGTTGTTGTATTATTTAAGTGAGAGGCAGGAAGGCAGACAGACAGATGCCTGCATGTGCCTCAATTGAGATTGACCTGGCAAGCCCCCTACTTGGTGATGTTCTGCCCATCTGGGGCCGCTTCTTCATTGCTCGGCAACTGAACCATTTTTAGCACTTGAGGACAGGCCATGGAGTTATCCTCTGTGCCTGGGGCCAATTCACTTTGAACTATTTGAGCCCTGGCTATGGGAGGGGAAGAAAGAGAGAGAGAGAGAGAGAGAGAGAGAGAGAGAGAGGTATAGAGTGAAGGGGGAGGTGTGGAGAAGCAGATGGTTGCTTCTCCTGTGTACCCTGACCAGAAATTGAACCCAGGACTTCTACATGCCAAGCCAATGCTCTACCTCTGAGCCAACCAGCCAAGGCCAGCTAGGACATTTGCAGGAAGACTCTGCCTCCCTCCCTTTCTCCTACAGTCAAATTCCTTCCCTGTTCTTATGCTTATAAGTAATCACTTTAAATATTTCCTTTTGTATGTTTTCAACATTGTTCATGGCAATGCAAGCACATATAAACATATTTTCTTATTTGTTCCATTATTTCTACATGTTCTACATGTATCTTTTTATCTTAATTATTTTTTTCCTAAACATTTTTCCTCAAGATCTTTCTACATCAGCTCACAGAGAAATTTCTTCTTTTCATAGCATCATGATATTTCATAGAATGCATGTACCATATTAATTTAATCAATAACTCATTGGTGGGCATGGGGACTGTTCCCAATTTTGTGCTACTGTAAACAGACATAATAGACTTATAGAGAAGTAATTACTCCCAAGTGCGAGTGTGCTGATTGAAGAAATTCCCATTAGTAAAGTTTGGTGTGGGTATATTTGTAATTCCAATAGGTAAATAGTCCTCCATCTAACAATGTGTGAGAGGCCCGTTTCCCAGGGCTCAACAGCAGAGTGTGTTAAGAAGCTGTTTGCTTTTTCCTAACAAGTGAGGTGCCAACTGATAGCTTTAATTTGCATTTCCTTTATGAATAAGGCTGAGGGTACCTGATTTTATATTTAAAGTAATAGTTTTATAACCTCAATGAGGCAGAATTGCCATCACTGATTATGTATCTTTAAGTGTAATTATTGGAGCAATATACTCCAATGTTACGAGAACAATGAACATATGTAGTTTTATTTGCAAGTTGCTCAGAAAACAAGGTCATCTATATTGAATTCATGTGAATCTGTTCTTAAAAAAAACACTCTTCTACTTTCCAATTTACCTTATCTCTTAGATAATCTATTCTAGATTATGTACTTCATGAAAGTACCTCTAAAGTAATGAAGGGATTTTTCTTTTTACGGTGCATTAAGAAATTCAAGTAGAAATTTCCTATAGATATAACTGCTAGCCAATGCTTTTCTTGATAGGAAGGTGGTTGTTTCATTTTGCTTTAATGGCAGGAAGTTTTATGCCTTCCTCATAGTTAGCTGAACTGCCCATCTCTTCCTGAGAACCTTATAGAAATGGACGAGTAAATAGGTTACTTTAGCAAATAAGGTATGTTTTTGTTTCTTCTTTGTTCTATTTATTTTTTACTGAAAATAATATATTCTTTCAATGTATTTCAAATTACAATTACAGTGATTCTGATGAAGTACTATCACCTATTTCTATCAATTGGGATTTTGTTTGTATATTATTACCCCAAACAATCAGAGAATCAATAACAACATAATATTTGTAAGAGAATTTATTAAATATGTTCTTCTTAATATTTTTTTTGCAATTTATTTTTTACTTGAATTTATTGAGAGGACACTGGTTAGCATAGTTATGCAGGTTTCAGGTGTCCAGTTTTACAACATATCTCTGTGCTCCATATTGTGTGTTCACAACCCCCCAAGTCAGTCTTTGTCCACCACCGTTGATCACCCCTAAACTCTCCTCCATAAATCAGAGTGAAGTTCACAGAAGTTTATAAAATACAAAGATGCTATTCCTTCAACTTACACGTGTCAGGAAAACAGTAAACTTGACATAGGGACTCTCTCTTACTTAAAGTAATTTAATACATGTATACTGAACTTCAGTACTTGGATATACGTTTTTTTAAATCTTCTTACACCTTTCTATTGTAAATTGTTGCTATCTCAAATGTTCAGTTTCAAAGTTAGGTACAATAAATATTATGTTGAAGAAGTGTATTCCATTTAATAATCACACAAAACAAACTCATTTATAGGAAATTAGAAGAGGTTTTGTTGATTTTTAAATTGAGTTACACAATGAAGAATGAAGGGCACATTAGCTGTAAGTTATAAAATTAAAAACGACCCGATAAAGTTGATAATAAAAACATTAATCAAAAAATACAAAAGAAGAAAGTAAATGTTTCAAAAAAGCAAAAGAAAAACAAAATTAGAAAGAGCTGAAGAAATATATTAATTATAAAAATATTTTAAATATCTAAAGTATTGTAAATGCATGTATGATTAGGGTGTTAATTTTACTTCTTAATAGTGTGGTTTCTTAGACTCTTTCAGTTTTTAAAGAACAGAGATATATTTGGATTACTGAGTAATGGAGTTTATTGAAAGGATACAGAAGAGTAAGAAGAACCGGAGACATCTTTGCAGCTGCAGAACCAGACCTTACAGAAAACAAGTTATTTTGGGACACACAGCAATTCTGGTGGCTCAAGAAAACTCTGCTAGGCCAGTAGCATGACCTGTCATCTTCCATGTGCTCAGCAGCCCACTGTACTCTGCCTTGTTCATATGCTGACTCCACTGTTCTGTCTTGTTCCATTGTGACTGCCTCCCTCTAACTCACTATTCTTGTTTTCAAAGACCCTTATACTGATGCTTTCTGATGGCTCCTACTGTTCAAGGCTTCCGCTTCCTGCCCTCTCTTGGATATCAGCTTCTTAGGAAATCTTTGCACATCTATGTTAGATCAGTTTCCCCGGAAGCAGATTCTGAGATGAGCTTTCACAAGATTTATTGAGAAGGTGCTCTCAGGAGAAACTGGTAAGGGAATGAGAAGGTCAAGGGAAGAGAAGAACTCAGCACAGTCAGTAAAAATCTGATTTCCTTGTGTTGCCCACAAGACTTTTTTCTAAAAAAGAACAACTTAGAGATATCCTAGTAGGTAGCAGGGTTTGTTCCTACACCTTACATTTTGAAGCCAAAATCGGTTCTTGCTACTAAATTCTGCTTTCACAATATGGGTTGTTGTGGATTAAGTATGTCACCCCCATAAACATGTTGAAGCCCTCTGTGTGACTGGATTTGGAGAAAAAGCCTTTAAGGAAGTAATTAAAGTTAAATGAGATCATAAATGTGGGATCATAACCCAATAAAACCAGTTTAATTAAGAGGCTGACTAGAGATGTCTTTTTCTTTCCTCTTTGTGCATAGAGGGAAGGCCATGTGAGGACACAGAGAGAAGGCAGCCTTCTGCAACCCAAGGAGAGAGATCTCACCAGAGGCCAGCCCTTTTGGAACCTTAATCTTAGATTTAAACCTTCCCCAGCACTGCAAGAAAATAATTGCTGTTGTTTTAACAATCCGGTTTATGGTATTCCGTATGGTAGACCGAGCTGACTAAGACATGTGCACTGAGGACAATGTAGGTGATCGATACATTTTTTTCCTTAAGTGACTTTCTCTAGCATACTCACAAACATTTTTGAAAATTATAGGATCACCTGATCAGGCGGTGGTGCAGTGGATAGAGCGTTGACTGGGACATAGAGAACCCAGGTTCTAAACCCCGAGGTCACTGGCTTCAGCGCGAGCTAATTCAGTTTACGCAGGGGCTCACCAGCTTGAGCGTGAGGTCACTGGCTTGAGCCCAAAGGTTGTTGGCTTGAGCAAGGGGTCACTCACTCTGCTGTTGCCTCCCAATCAAGGCACATATGAGAAAACAATCAATGAACAACTAAGGAGCTGTAATGAAGAACTGATGCTTCATATGTCTCTTCCTTCTTGTCTGTCTGTCCCTATCTGTCCCTCTCTCTGTGTCTGTCTCTAAAAATAAGTTAATTAATTTTTAAAAAGAAAATTATAAGAAATATAGTTTTATTTATGAAACTTACAAGATTCAACCAGACTAAATTGAAGAAAGTTACCAACACATGTATATCATTTATTTAATAAACTCAGAAACATTACCAATACTCTCTATTATTATTTGAATTCTTATCTTACTTGTATTCTAAAATCTATTAGCATTTAATATAAACACTATATTTAATTTCTGTGTACATACTTTAAATGCATTTGAAGTCTACAACCAGAACATTTTGGCTAGAGAGAATCTATACAGAATTCAGGAAGAATGACAGAGAAAAAAGGTTTTGTAGAGTTCCAGGAAGGGGAAGGAATCTCATATAGACTCATGAGAGCCAAATTTTAACTCCATTTAATCAGAATTGAGCACTTTCCTTTTGAGCTACCCAGATATCATTTCTGACTATAATTTTATTTTAACTGATTACGAAAAAGAGCCCTGGCTGGGTGGCTTGGTAGATAAAGTGTCGTTGTGTTGTGCCAAGGTCATGGGTTCGATCCCCAGTCAGGTCACAATACATGAATGAGTATACAGCTAAATGGAGCAACTAAGTGGAAAACAGTTGATGCTTCTCCCTCTCCACTCCTTTATTCCTCCCCTCCCTCAGATCAATGGAAAAATTATATATATATAATTTTAAAATTATAAATATATTATATATAATATATATATGAAAAATGATCCTTTATTAACTCATTAAAGTGAAAATCCCAGAGTTTGATTTGGATTCAGGTAAACTTGATTAGGGACTCGAACCATGTCACTAGACACTAATTTTTTAATCACAACCATACACTTGGTGTCATTCATGTCCATGTTGGTTCTTTTCTCACATAGGCTCTTCCTTTGGATAGCTACCATGTCTCTAAATATTTCAATATTTCATGGTCAAATAAAAAAAGAATGACATAATCTTTTTCACCCCAGGATTTCTAGCATTCTCATTGCATCTCAGTGGCTATGAGAACCAACATTGTGGCCAGGGAACTGTGATGATTAACTTAGTCTTAAGTCACATGTTCCATTCTGGAACTTGACTCTGGAGCCTCACCTGAAGCATATTGGTTAAGAATGAAGGAAAAGCCTGGCCTGTGGTGGTGCAGTGGATAGAGTGCTGACCTGGAATGCTGAGGTCACCAGTTCAAAATATTGAGCTTGCCCAGTCAAGGCATAAATGACAAGCAACCAATGAACAACTAGAGTGAGGGAACTACTTCTCATCCCCTACCCCTTTCTTTCACTGTAAAATCAATAAATAAAATATTAAAAAAAAAATGAAGGAAGAGAAGGTTGCAGTTAAGAAAAGATAGGAGTGTGGAGGCTGGGTGCCAAAACAAATGATACGTATTTATAAAATAGGTGCAAATTATAACCCTGTCTATAAATTGTATTAGAAACATTCTTTAGCTGTTTTATAGTTATAAGCCATGTGTAGGAATTCAATAATAAGCTCTGCTAAAAAATAATGTCCTTCATATTCTTTATACACTATGCCACTTGAACTTTTCTGCTAGTTTTATGTAGTGTAATGCTGAATAATTGCAGTTACCATTTATTGAGCATCTCCTATTTGCCAAGCACATCAAGAGCTCTCGTTTAATCCTGATGTCAACTTTGCCAAGAAAGCATTAATATTCATATTATAAAATAAGAAAATGAGGCTCAGAGAGATCAAGTACCTTTTTAATGAATACATAGGAAATCTGGTAAAATTTGTAGACTATATCAGAAACAAAGTAGTCTTTAGCTTTTAGTGGCTTAACACAACAATAATTTTTACCCATAGTTCACATGTAAGTGGGCTGATAAAGGGCTCTGTTCCATTAGATCACTCAGAGATCTAGGCTGAAAGAGGCTTTATCATTACACAGCTATGGCACCTGGACCAAATAGCCTTCTCCATCACTGTGGCAGATGAAGAGACTTGGAGAGTCACACACTGGAATGAAGACTTAAATTTTTCAGTCTGTAAGTGCTGCATCACTTCCACTCACAGACAATGGTCAGAACTAGTTACATGGCCTTAAGTATTACCACGGGACAAAAAAACATTGGAAGGCACTTAAACATTCAGTGAGCAGCAAATGGCACTACTACAGAGATGATCCCAAATCTTACTGACTGTAAGCCAGGTATTCTGTGCATTAGACCCTAATTTCTTTCGGTTCTAGCTAGCCTTTTAATCTAACTAGCTACTTTTAATTTCATTGTTTAAAATAACAGTTGTTAAAGATTTCCCTTACAGAAATTTAGAAAACAATTGGTAACAGTAGTCATAATATTGGCCCACCTCTTAACAGCCTGCCGTGATATTGATGGCCCCTTAGTTCCCTGTTACGATATTGTCCGGCCCAGTAGTGTGTGGGCTGAAGAAGCCTCATAGTCACACTGCCTTTACTACTTTGAACATCTGAGATAGCAGACAGAGAGGATTTTCCTGGAGGTGCAGGATGGAAAGCTGGGGGTGGGCAGCTGTTCACCAGGTAGAGACCAACAGGTCAGGAGGGTGGGCAGTTTCAAGATTTATCCTGCTGTCAGGTCCCAGACCAGGCCCGGTGCCCCAACCTGGTGGTCAGGTCATTGGACTCTGACCTGTTTCTTCCTCCAGGATACAGACAACAACTCTGACCCCTTGGCTATCTGGGGACATGATTGTGGTTCTAGCACCCTGGCCTCCCTCCTATTGTCTCAGATCTGGACCTGCTGATCATCCTAATCCTCAGACCTGCTGCTGGGTAGCATGTCTCCTCCTGGTCTCCTGCCAGGGTTGGGGAACCTCATCCTTGCAACTCCTATACATTTTGATCCTTTGCCCCAGCCAGCTGGCAAGATCTTGCATGCTCTGGCCCTGCCCCAGCGCAGATGTACGTACCCCCTCAACCATATCTGCCATCTACCATAACGAGCCCTTTGCACCTGCTCACTGGCTCTCACCCCCATCCACTCTGTCCACGTTCTTCCCCAGGCCATTGCTCTTGCCAGGAACGCTTTCCCAAGTCCCTCACCCCATGTTCTTTCCTTTGTTCAGTCCCCATGTTGGCCCCCGACTAAAGCCCTCTCTCCCACAGCCTGGTCTGTGCCCTGTGTTGTTGCAGCCTCACTGCCTGGTACTGGCATATTCCTAGTTGGAGCTCACGGACACCATCAAGGGTGGTTGGAATATCTCTCTGCTCATCTGTCTTCTGTGTGGTCTTGTCCACTGACATAGCATCGTCAGTGTCCCCCGAGAAGGGGGTAGGAGGGTTGCTGGTTTGGATGACAGTAGCCAGTGCACACCCCAAGATGTATTGGCTTGGTCAGTGCTTCCTTAGTTTCTAACAGTGGGGTGCTGGCACCCAGAGCTGGGTTATCATCTGTATAAACTTGACCTCATTTTTTTTTAACACACACACACACACACACACACACACACACACACACACACACACACACACTATAGTCAAACTCTCCTTGGCTACTGAGGCCTAAAAACTTTCTAGAGCAGCCCCACATTTCTTGAACACTTATTCCTTCTTTTCTAGCTAGCCTCTGGTGGGTGTGATTTCACAGGGGTTCTGCACAGGAGTCATGAGCACCATTAACTCTCCATTCCCTCCCCGAGGGACATGGGACCGAAAATCACCCCCCAGCAGTCTCCCCAACCCGCCAGGGCCACCTCCTCCCATTTGCCAGCAGCTACAGGACACGCACGACTCCCTTTCATTTCAAGACTGAGAACCCAATGAAACATCTGGGAGAATAAAATCTTGTCGGGCATGCCAACAAACCTGCAGCATTAACTTTATCATTAAATTGATTTCTGCGGGCATTCAAGCTTCTGTCTCTTTAAATCAAGAGCACTCATTAAGTCCATGGATCCACACGCGTACTGTGTCACCTGGATGAGAAAAATCCTCAAGATTCCGAGTGCACTTTAAAATTTACTTTAGCAAGGTAAGTAATTCTGAAATAAGAAATTCAAATCTCTTTCTATGTACATTATTTAACAAAAAATGAACAGTTAATAGTAACTTCTGTGAGTATAAGGGCCTTAATTTAGTTCACTATTTTTCCCTATTCATCTTTGTGTCCTTTAAATAAAAGAGATTTATTTTATACTCTACCCATAATTAGGGTTTTGTGCCTCTGCTTTAGAACTGGGGATGTCTTGTTCCATCTCCACTTCAAAAGGAGGTTTTATAATTTCGGTGGAATAATTAGGCATCTTGGAGGCCGAATGCGTAAGTCCAGATTACACAGACACCGACCAAATAGCATTGATGCTCCTATCCACAGCATTTCATAATGCTCAGAGTGAGTAGCCTCAAAAGCGCCCAATAAATTCAAGAGGTTTTTAATTCTACAGACAAAATAAAAGTAAGAAATCCATTCAATTAATATTTATGCTCCTTTCACGCAGATACAGGACATTTTCATCAAGTCAGGGGCACCTTTATTATTTCCATTTTGTTTGGGGTCCTGGGTGAGCTATTTATTTTCCAGGCGATAGCCTATACAAATGAGCTCTGCTGTGTAATAACTGCCCTGGTTCTGCACGTTCATTTCCTTTTCCCAGTTGGGTACCTACCTGAGCTACAGTTGCAGTTTGGTTACAAACTTCCTTTAAAGTTATAAAACCTGCTTGAGGTCAAGAGGGTACAACATGTGGGGCACGTTTTACCCTGGGCTGAGAGGGTGTTGTCAAGATTTTGGTCGAGGGGGGTGATGAATTCTGGGTGGAGTCTAAGCCCAGCACAGCTAAAAGTTTGAAAGGGGCGGAGGCTGGTTTTATGGGTCGCTGTCAGGAGTATAAAAAGCAGTTTACACACCAGGCCACCCTTGTTTCTCGTACGTTGGTAGTTCCTGTCTTCCCTTCCTTAGAAATTCCAAACCATGCGAGAAAGAGGTGGTAAAGGAAGAGAAGAGAGGGGTGGAAGGGAAAGAAAGTGATATAGGGATGGGAGAAACTGTTGGAGAGACAGAATCAAGGGAGATTACTAGGGAGTAGGAAGAGTGGGGGGAAAGATCTTTTATATAAAATTGCTTTCAAATAATCACAGTAAGAATAAAACAATAACTAACAACAGCTGTGAGACATCAAATAATTGAAAATAAGAAATTTGTGTGGCCAGGGGAGAAATGCTCAGGTGTTGACATGAGCTGACCAGCTTGGGCAAGAGGGAAAGCCAGGCCTCAGACAGCTAAATGACATGGTGTCAAATTGTCCGGTTTTCTTTTCCACCTTGATGAACGTTTTGTTATTTTTACACTGTTGCTAGCCATCAGAATCAAGGCTAATGTCCCACAAGTGTTATAGCCAATGTGTATACTTTCAAGTTTATATATGTTTCTCCTTGTAAGTTTTTATTTGGAGATTTTAGATGTGTAGCAGAGAGTTCTTATAGATGCGTTACTCAGCCTCCTTGATGCTAGCATCTTATATAATCATAGTGCAATGATTAAAATTGACATTGGTACTCAACTAGTAACTAAACTACAGCCTTTATTTGGATTTCAGCATTTTTTTCCATTATGACCTTTTTCTGTTTCAGGATAGATACCACGTGGAATTTAGTTGATGGATTAGATATTGTTGTGGACGGAATGTTTGTGTCTCTGCCAAATTCATATGTTGAAATATAACCCCCAATGTGATGGTATGTGGAGATGGGACCTTCAGGAGGTGATTAGATCATGAAGGTGGAGCCCGTATGAATGAGGTTATTAAAGAGGACAAAGAACCCTGGAAGGGGGCTCTGGACAGAACCTGACCACGAGGGCACCACAATCTGGGCCTTCTCGCTCCCAGAACTGTGAGACATAAATTTCTGTTGTTGATAAGCTGCCCAGTGTATGGTGTTTTGTTATAGCTGCTCAAGCTGATTAAGACAGTTCTCTATTACCACATAATTGCCACAAACTTAGCAGCTTAAAACAACACATTAATTAACTCATAGTTTCTGTAGGGTAGGAGTTTGGGCACAGCTTCAGTGGGCCCTCTCTGCTCAGGGTCTCACAAGGCTGTAATCAAGGTGTCTCACTGGGAGGCCAGATGGTGAAGAATCCGCTTCCAAGCTCACTGAGGTGTTGGCAGAATTCACTCCCTTGAAACTATGAGTGTACCTCAGAGATATTGCGGGTTCAGTTCCAGACCACTGCAATAAAGCAAGTTGTAATCTTTTTGCTGGTTGGTGGAGGGTCTTGCCTTCAATTTGTAAAAAACTCAACCTCTGTGAAGTACAATAAAGCAAAGCACAATAAAAGGTGGTATGTCTAGATAGGGCTGGTCAGCAGGACACTGGATTGCCCATCACACATCATCTACATCATCTGCCTTGGTAGCTTTCTTAGCGTGGCTTGAATAAAATTTTGCATCCTCTAGAATTGTGTTCACATATTGGACGGCAAACTCCAATATCTGACTGGTAACTCTTGGCTTATAATCTGTAATGTCTATACCCTTCAGGAATTGTGCCATCACCTGTGCATCTTCCGGCATGCTCTTGGGAGAAGCCATCTTACCAGACTCCATGCTATCCTGTGATCAGTCTTCTTCAGCTAAATCACCCCCGTTCATGTATTTCAGTTCTGATTCTGATGCAAAGTCTTTGCCTCGTGTGTTTTATCCATCCCCTGGTGTACCGCTGAGCAAGATGTTCAGAAGAAACATGGTTCTTGTAATGCAGGGGGCCGAGGCCAGGCAGGTTCACATTGGACTTGGGCAGATGGTAGAGGAATTGCGGAGCGGGAAAGTATTGGGTCATTCCCGTTTATTGGATTCTTACAACAGTGGGCAAGCACACAGGCAGGGGAAATCTGCTTCTCATGGCAGTAGGTGAATGAACAGCAAAACAGCCCCTTGCAGTGGTGGGCAGGCAATCCGCACCGAAGGAAAATACTTGTAGCCTTACATAGACTATACACACATGGTTCTGCCATGTGCTCACACACTAATCATGCAAAGTGCAAGTTAGCAAGCCTAACACAGCAGTTTTGCCAACAGTTCTTAACACGATGGCTCTGGAAACATTGGCACAAATGCCCTTAGCTTAACAGGGAGGAGCCAGAGTAAGCCTCTTGTAGCTGTCTCTTTGTTTTAATTTCCTAAGAGATGTTGGAGAAGAGACCACCAATATCAAACACAAGAGACCATAGCAAGAAGTAGAGACCAGGCCAGGTAGTTCTGTTGGTTAAAGCATTGTTCTGATTTGCAAAGGTTGCTGGTTCGATCCCCAGTCAGGGCACATCCAGGAACAGACTGAGGTTTCTGTCTGTCTGTCTGTCTGTCTGTCTCTCCCTTTCTCTGTCTCTAAAATCAAGAAATAAATTTTTTAAATAGAGTATCACACTAAGTGAAAAAAGCCAATCAAAGACAAGTACCATATGACTGCACTTATATGCGGAATCTAATGAGCAAAAAAACAACTAGAAAAATAGAAACAGACTCATAGATACACAGAATAGACTTACAGCTGTCACAGGAGGAGGGTTGGGGGCTGGATGAAACAGGGGAAGGGATTAAGCAGAGAAAAAAATCATAGACACATAACAAAATGGGGATTACAAGTGGGAAAGAGGGGGTAGATAAAGGAGGGTAATGGTGATGGAAGCAGACTTTAACTTGGGGTGGGAACGCATAATACGATGTACACATAATGCATTGTGGAATTGTGCACCTGAAACTTACGTGGTTTTGTTAGTTAATGTTACCTCAATAAATAAATAAAAAAATGGATTGTATATAAAATGTTATGAGCCTAGAAGAATGATCACGTCTTTGATAAAAAACATAAAATTAGAGGGAAAACATTTAGCTTGGGAAGCATGGTGAACATTTGTTCTTTCCCCTCTGGGAAACCTTCCCGACTCTCAATTTGTGCAATTCAGATGGAGACAGCTTCCTTCTCAGCTCCAGCAGTGGGCACATCTGTCAGGGCCCCAGGCCACAGTTCAGGGATTGGTCCATGATCCAATCAGAGTCACTGAGATGCTCAAATTAAAGTTTTTCTAGGGCTATTGAAAAGGAGGTAGGCATAATATTCTAAGGGATTTTACCTCATAGCATATAAGGAAATGTGGTAAGCATTCTGCTATATGTATTCATTAATATTAGTTAGGTTTTGCCATTAGAGAGAAAACCCAATTTTACAATAATTTAAACAAAATTAATATGTATTTCTTTTTTTATGTAAATAGAAATCTGGAGGTAAGCCATTCAGGGCTGTGTAATGGTTTCAAGGTCACCAGAGAGTGGTTTCTTTCTCTCTTGCTCCCTGATGCTTGATAATATGGCCCCAACCTGATGGTCTCAAATGGCTGCTTGAGCTTCCAGGCTGTAGGGAGGGGGAAGGGGTGAAGAGGGATCCTTCCAGGACACTTTCTCGAAGTTACTCATGACACTTGTATCCTACTGGCTAGAATTTAGTGACAGTGCTATGCTTAACTGCAAAAGAGATGTAGAAATATAGTGTTTATCTCAGGAAGCTATGTGCCTAGTCATTAAGTCAGAAGTTTCATATAAAGGAGTAAGGGGAACACACCTATGGGACAACAGTGAGCTTTCTCTGCTGTATCTTTACAATGGAGAAAGTGCCTGAGAATAAAGCCTGTCTAGAAGGAGCAGTGTTGAAAGATAAAAATAAATCAATCTTGCCCCAATGATAATTTTAAACCTCTGGATCAAGCTGTGCCTGAAGGCAAACTACCCCTTCCTTCCTTCCTTCCTTCCTTTTTCTTCCCTCCCTCCCTCCCTCCCTCCCTCCCTCCCTCCCTCCCCTCTCTCATCTTTCCCTCCCTCCCTTCATCTCTTTCTTTCTACCTTTTTCCTTCCTCTTCTTTTTTTTTTTTTTTTTACCTTGAAGAAATCTTGATAGATACAGAAGAGAGCATTCTCCCAAAGAGTATATAAGGTCATTGTTATTTGTCCGTTCAGGAGCTCCATTCTTCTAACAGTTGCTCAGAATGTCAACTGAGTTTCCCCTTAAATCTCCTAAGAACCAAATTATGCACCCTCATTCTCCATTTCCTTTCAGCTTAAAGGAGAGAGAACTGTTGTGTTTCTTAAATCTTGCTTTCTTGGATATGATTAAAAATTTAAAAATATGTTGGCTTATAAATCTCTAAGACTCAAACTGGAATTCCCCACCCTACCTATTCTAGGTATAGGTCTTTATCTTTAGCAAATGCTTCTTAGAATTCTTTTATTATTTAGTAAAAACTCCTCTGTCAAATAGCTTGGCTGCATATCCAGCTTCTTCTTCTTCTCAATTATGACTTTTGTCAACATTAACAGTGTCTGTGATAATTAGAGCTTAATGGATTTCTTTCTGTTGTTCTAAGAACCCTGACACAAAAGGTCTCATATGAAAAGATCCGAAACAGTTGGTCAGCAGCACAGTTTTGTTTTAAAAGTAACTTTGCTAATAGTATCCATTTGCCTAGGCTGTTCCCTTGGCATCTTTTTTCTGGGCCTTTCCTTTGAATCAGAAGATTAAAAAAAAGTTAGGTTTGGAGGTTTTCCTATCAGATTCTAAATGCATGGTGTTCACTTAAATTATTATGCTTCTCTGTACCTACTTATATCAGTGAAGTGATTAGGAGTGTTACCAGCCGCAATTCTCAGGCTATGAAATTTGGCTTTTTGAATTTAAATTATGTTGCAGCACCATATGGCAGAGGAGAGAGTGCTCAGTTTCTTATCTAACAGAGAGCTCTTCCCAAGCAAGTGAAATTGCCTTCACCGTCCAAGTTTCAGCGCTCTCTGAGGCTTAGCATCATCTGCTGCCTCCTGGCGCATACACTCAGGGTTTTCTTAAGCCACTGTGAGAAATTGCTACAAACCTTCAAAGATGAGAAGAGACCACGTGGGTCAATTACTACCCATCCCTCCCATAACTGGATGCTGAAGTAACCATGAGTACCAAGCCAGAAATGGGAGGACTCTGGATGTCTTTCACTTATATGCATTAAAAGAAATATATTTCACTTGAGGTAGAACTATGGCATAGAAATCATTCATTTCCCCAGGGCATAATAAGCAGTTGCTACCAGCCTAATGCAATTATGCTTGGGAGCACCACGGGAACTCCTAACACTTCTGAAGCACAAGGTCAAATTCTACAAATGTCCAGGTATGCAGTGGGGATGCTCTAATTTATGATTATGGGGACTCGTCTCTCTGAGTCTGTCACAAATTAATGGAACTCAGGGAGCTACACATCCTCTTTAGGATTATAAATGGGACCCTGACATTTTAGACTCTCTGCCATCGTAGTGACCGAGTTTCCTTTCTCTCACACCCGACATTAAGGGGACACCCTACTGCCTAATGAGATGGTGGACTTCTACTTGCTCTCTCTCCGGTCAGTGTCAGGACAATTCAGAAAGAGCAGGGGGTAGAGAGCTCTCTTGGCTAGCTGGCTAGCTTGCATATGAATTAAGCAAGGTCCTCTTATATACCAGTGGCATTGCATATCTCCTTTGTTCTCAGATTCACTCTCTGCCATGCCCTCTGCTTGTGGTGGCTGACCTCAGTGGGTGACATCCAAGTGGCCTCTGCCCTCTGGCTTCTGGTTGGGATTATCCAATGGCAAGGATTGACAGGTGAGGTCGGGGTATTTACTGCCCTGGCATCCTCTTTGTGGGATCACGAGGGCTGACACACTGACACATCTGCTACCAGGTGGCCCTGTCCTCACAGTTCTCTCTCTGATTTCTGGCACCTTTGCATACTTCCTGTCCCTTCAGGCTCTGAACCTCCTCCCTGCTGTTCCTAGCCCCAAATATTACACTATCTATTGTGGTTTCTCTAATTCTGCCCACTCTTTTATAATCTGTTTCTTAAATTGTCCTCCAATTATTCAGTTTCAGCATACCTGTGTTGCTTACTGGAACCCTAAGTGATGATACAACATTGTTCCGATTTGCCCAATTTCCTTTCTGCCTCTTTCACATGCTCTGACTCTCATGGAAAAGAATTCTTATTTTTTAAGTGCCTGTAAAAGACCATTGTGTTTGTTTGCCTGTACTTGTTACTTTCTGTACTTTTCTCTACCTCGCTTCCAGAAGGGAGGGGGTGACGCCCATTGGCAGGTTCTGGCCCATTCCTAACTTGCCTCGGCCCGTTTAAGATGCATTATATTTTCAGGTCACCCACACAACCTTTTAAGAGATTGGGGGAAACCTACAAACTAGCTGTTTCCTTTCATGAAGACAATCTCTAAAGACAGATCTCATTAAACTCAGTCTTTTAAAATTGAATTTCATTGAACCTGTTTGTCATGGATATAACCTCAGAGCTACAATACGCAATTGCTTAGTGACACTGAAGTACCTACTATTTTGATTAGCATAGTTTCACTTTGATTTTTTTGAGATAATTGTCATCTTATATAAGATGGACAATTTCTTTTCTTACACATTGCCCTATAAGAAAGAAGTGACAAGAAAAAAATGCCAATGTGCTACACTTGTGATAAAAAAAAAAATGATTCAGATATCAATGCTGATTTCTAGGCTATTCAAAATCAGGATAGGTTATTCAAGAATAAATGAAACACTACTTAATTTTTCATACAAGGGTAGTATATGGTGCCTTGAAACAGTGGTAAAAATGTTTGAGTCCTCGGTATTCTGAAGATGGCTTTGGGCCAAGAAAAGGACTTTTACCCACATGGAAAAAAAAGAATGTAGCAGATGTTATAAATACCCCAGTCACCTCTCCTGGGCCTCCCACAAAGGTCACTTGCCTACTTCAGTGAAGAATTCCTTTACTGACAAAAAGCTTCCTCCTATTTCTCTCTGTCAGTGGGACTGTGCTGGGTATGTGTGTGAGAATGGATTTAATGCCCCAGTATCAACTGTCAACCATGCAGGGACAGGAGTCAAAGGATAAATAGCCACAGTTTCCTCATCCCTTTGGGAGAAGGAACAGTTCTGAGATATGTTCTATGCAGGTGCTCAATGGGTCCCCAGCAGGACTGAGCCCAGCTGACTACAGCAGTAAAGTGCTAATGAACATGCCCTTTTTAAACTTTCCTCACTTTTTAGGCTCATTTCCCAACTCTCACTGTGCTTCCTGTGATCACCACCCAAATATACTATTTACACCCAAATTCTTGTCTCCAGGACTGACTTTTGGGAGAACCCACTTCATATCTAGAGGACAGGAGACTCTAGAAGGACAGTGAGAACTAAGAAATACAGAATGAAAGATCACGCCATTTTACGCTTCAGGAAAATAATATATTTATTGTTCTTTTGAATCGTCTCTTTAGATTATAAACTATTGAGAACACTGGCTGTTCTAATCAACTCTATAAATTTCTACAACCTATGCATGCAATGAAGGAGGACTTGATAAATATTTGATAATAATTACAATTCTAAGATTATGCTATTTATGGTAGCTATTATCATAGCGAAGGGGAACAATTATGGCAAAAGAGCAAAAAAGGATCTTTTAAATAAAGGTGCCATCAACTCTTTTTTAGTCATCTCTGAAAGCTAAAAGAATATACAATGTCTTACTCAGATGAGCACTCTTAGGGGATGATAAGTTTATACAATTGTGTTCAATGCAAACTGAATGTCTTCTTAGCTATCTTGTCAATTTTTCACATTCCTCTGCTCATGTCAAGAGCCCAAGTGAAATGATCACTATATATATGCGTGGTTCTGTTAATGTGGGTCGCTTGTTAGTATGAATAAAGGAAAGGGGCAAAGGGAATCAAGCATTAAGCATAATAAACTAGGGAGGTCTTTCTACTTTGAGGCATGTGCAGTAAGAGCCAAGATGGTGACCATATAGGGGAGATACCCAATCTGGGAAAAGAATGACTGGTTAGGGGGAGGGCCTAGCACAAGCCTGCGTGAAAGCGTGACACAATATAATCAAAAGTTCTCTCTCTCTCTCTCTCTCTCTCTCTCTCACTCACTCTGTCTGGTAACACACATTCATTTACCAATTTGTTTGCCCATTCTCTCTCCATAGCAACCATATGGGCCTAGCAGCCACCAGGGCTCCAAGTGTAGGCTGGCAGCCATGCAGGCTCCAAGCCTGAGTGTGAGCCCTGAGTACTGAGTGTGGCAACATAGCACTGGCTGGAGCACAGCTGGGAACAGAGTGTGGTAGGCAGTTAGACTGACATGAGCAGAGCAAGGACTATAGGCCAGGCATAGAAAGTTACCAGGGTGGAAAGCCCCAGGTGCCTTAAAATGGGAAAAACTAGGAAGACATGCCCCCAGGGTAACCTTTCCTCCACTAGCATACTGCTGGTCATGCGATTTAGCCCCCCAACTTCATATCCCTGGTCATGTGGTTTGGACTCTCCCCTGAATTTTCCTCCCTGGCATGTTCCTAGTTATGTGAGTTAGAGCCCTTTAGCAGGGGAGTGAAGGGGCGCGGGGGGGGGGGGGACACAGAGAATAGCCCTTAAGCATTAACCCCTAGGGATAATATCTAGGCTCCACTTTTGTTTCAGCACCAACTCAGAAATCAGCAAAACCAGAAAAGCCATGGCACAGCTAACATCAGGACCAGCAGCATTGATGCCCTGCCCTGGCACTGGCCTATCAGTGGAGACCACAACCCCAAAAGGACACACCTGGGGAGCTGATGAGTATTCTATTGAGATCCTCTCCTAGGACCTCCCCTAAGTTTTCCACCCTCAAAAGACCTTAGTACGGAGAACCCAGCACACCGTCCCTCCCAGACGCATGCCTGTACCTTTCCTTTCCCCCATCCCATTTTTTTTCCCCACAGGCATGTATCTCCTAAACTCTAAGGGTCCTCACAAGATTTGCAATCAGGGGAGCAGTGGGCAGCAGCAGCTCTTTCTGGGCTAACCCCTAAACCTGTCTTCAAGACCCCCCATTCCCTGTCTTCTCAGGGAGCCAGAATAGCCCTGCTTAAGCTCTCCCGCTGCTACCCCTGTTCTAGGCCCTTCCTTGTTTCACTGCTTCAGGCTTTAATAAACTTACTCTCAAAATCATCTAGACACATGCTGTGAAATTTTTCTAGCATGAAGGCAAGAACCCATGGATTACTGGCTGGCTCTATGCAGACCCAAAGGGTCAGGTCCTCTGTCCAGAAAAAAGAGGCTAAGATAGCTGGATGGGGACAGAGGCTGAACTGGACTCAACCAATGGCACAGAATTTCTGGACCCTGGCCTTTCCTCTAGGCTTGATGAAGACAAGACTAGGCGTCTTCCACAGCGGGATCGACGGAGATGAAACACCAGGAACTGGGGACAGTCTTCTATTTCTATTCCAATAAACCTTACTCCTAAATCTCATCCACCCATACATGTGTCCCCAAAATGCTTTTGTTGCCTCTCCATGGAAGGACCCCATTTCCACAGGTAACAGTTCCATTATACAACAACACAATTTCACTAAATGTGCATCAGGAGTATATACTTAAATACATAGCCCAGTCTTACCATTTAGAACTGGCTAGAGACTGTAGGGGCTACAAAACATCAGTACTTTTCCTCCCACCTTCTAGATTCTTCTGGTTAGGGTGAGAACCAAATAAACAGAGAGCAACAGAAGAATAGTCAAAGTTTAACACATGTGCATGGTGAACTCACATAGACATGATAAACCCATGAAAATTATTAGGACAGTGAGGCAACATTGGGTATATAAGACATTTTAGACAAACGGAAAAGGGGAGGGAATGAGGTATTAGATTTCAGAAGTGAAGATGGGTGATTTACAGAAAGTTGAAGAAGAGAGAAACACACAAGGCAGGAAAATACTTGCTAGGCACTCAGAAACAATGGGACACAGCGGGGGATCTAGCTAACAGGCAACCGAAGCCCTCTTGTTTACCATCCTTGTTTCAAATTAGGCTAAGGCCACATCTTAAAACCTTTCTGAAGCAGATTTCTGTGTCTGAATCTTTCTGGTAGGAAAGGAGGCAGGGTCAAAGGTTCTTTCTGAGTCTTTTTGTTTCTTAATAAACAGCTTAAAATCAATATCCCCAAAAGCAGTTTCAGAGTGGCAGAACTCTGGTCCTTTCAAGACCGTTATAAACCTTATTGGTAAGAGTCTAATCCGAAGATAAACAGCAAAAAATACAATGGAGAAAACAATAATGAAACAGGAATTATGTGCATTATTTAACTCTAAGCAACTCTCCAGATTTTGACTTTTATTCTTTGACTTATCCATCCACTATTCAGCAAGATGAATAATATTTTCAGTATATTGTTTTATTAATTTCTTCCCATAAATAACTCACTAGCATTCATCATATAGTAGATTAGTGAAAAGTCACACCCAGGATAATACCAGACAATTTCTTCATCTAACTAATGTAAATGAAATTGAATAGGCTTGCTCCAAAATTCATTGAGAATCATTATTCACTGTCCTAGAATGCATTTAATCATATTCAATTGTCCAAAGATTACATTACACATCTACGAAAAAGGAAAGTCATGATATAAATAGCATCTTCGAGGATGTACATGTAGTATCACCAGACAAGGAACCTGACCCTTGGGTCTGCCTCGGGTCAGCCAGTAATGCAGGAAACACCTCACAATAGGAGTCCAGGTGACTTTAGGAGTAAATTTATCAAAGCTGGGGTCAGTGAAATAAGAAAAGGCCTGCAATAGAAGCAACAGGAGAGCCTAAGCAGAGCTGCCTTTGTTCTCTAAAAATGAACAGAGAAAAATGGGGCTTGGAGACAGCTTCAGGGGGTTCCCTGGGGATGTGCTGCTGCTGACCACGGCTCCCTAGGTTGCAAGTCTCCTGAGGACCCTTAGAATTTAGGAAATGTTCACGTGTGTGTGTGTGTGTGTGTGTGTGTGTGTGTGTGGGAGGGGGGAAGTAGGTAAAAGAAGAGGAGGAAGAAGAGGGAAAGGGAAAGGTGCGGGCATGCTCCCGGGTGGGAGAGTGCATTGGATCCTCAGTTTTGAGGGTTTTTTAAAGACTGGGAATTAGGGGTAGTCTTAGAGGAGGGTCCCAATAGAATATTCATCTGCTTTTCCAGGTGTGATAGGTCAGACCCAGGGAAGGGCACCTGGGGGTTGCACGTCTGGTCCTGGAACCAAACACAATTGAGGCCTCTAAGTTATTTCTAAAGGAGGTGACACTCTGCATCTGGCTGTGCATTGCTTGGCCAGTTTATTTACCTGTCTCAGTTTCCCCGTTCTACTTGCCGAGGAATTTTCCGAGTGGTCTCCTATCCTGTCTCAGCAATTTGTGATGATTGCTCCTGGAAACCAAAGCGAGTCAGCTCAATTTAAGAACTTCAAGCTTAGTTTAAAAACATCAGGCTAAAATGTAGCGTATCTCAGCAAAACAAGGTAAAGTGCTCTTCCAAATCATCACACATTTCATCCTTCAAAATGTATTCTTTATTCATTTTTGAAATTGTCGTCGTTGCCACATTGAGGCATCCCTTACAAATAAACTAATGGTAGAGCAGCACAAAATGCCCAGACAACTACAATTATCTCTTAATTACACATAGCAGGCTTCCCATGTGTGTCCCCCCCACCTCCTTCTGAGGGTACTTAAACAAGAAGCAAAGAAAGTCAAGTAAACCAGTTGGAAATTCCACTGCAGCTTCTTTCATGACCAGCTTACTACAAAACAGGGTTGGGCAAGATACAGTAGCTGCAAATGTCACCAGGAAGAGCTTGCCCTGCTCAAGAAGATAATCGGACCAAATCTAATTATTCTAGCCACACTGAGGGATTTGAAGAGCTAGGACACAAAGCCATGGAGATAACCCCATCTCCAGATCACTGGTTTACAAGGACCGCCAGCCATGTGCACAAGAAATAAGGACATTTAAGACCAGTCACCCCAGGTGGTGTCACTGGGGCCAGTTTTGTATCTTTTTTTGAGAAAGAATCAATATCTCCTTGTTCCTGGGAGATCTTATATTGAGTAGGGGAAAATGGCCTAAGACCAGAAATATGTCCAACAATTGCATTTTGTCTCTAGGGGGGAGATTAATGTAATTGGGAAAAGCCTATCAATTAATTAGTCAATAAAAGTTTATTGCTTGACTATTAGTTGCCAGCTCCATCCAAAGTGAGGTTAATAAAAAAACCTGGCATGGACTCTTGTGCTTTTTTCGCACGTTCCGTCACAGAGCTGCGGGGGTGGGAGGTGGGGGAAGCAGCACTCAGACATATGAGGACGCTCTGAATGTGAAAATGAACTCACTGACTGAGGGTGATAATAATTATTCTATGTGTATAAATCACTTGCCAGACAACAAAGGACGTCCATAAGTTTTCCTGTCTTTGATTCATACCACAACCCTGGGAAATGAAAAGGGAAAAACATTAACCCCTTTCTACAAATGAGAGTCTCTTGATTAATTGTCTAGAAATTACCAAGAGCTATGAGAATGAGAATTTAAGTGGCCAATACGCACCCATTATTCCACTTACCACAGGAGGAGGTTATGAGAGTGGTTGAAGGGAGGTTTCTAGAACCCGAGCTGAGGATAGCTGTCATACACATCCTTATATTCAGCTCCATTTGAGAAATTCAATTAGCCCTACTTGAACTTTCCAATCCTGCTACATTCTTTGTTTTCACAGAAAATGTTCCTGCCTTTAATTCAGCTTATCATACTGCTCCGCGTCCTTTGTTCTTGCTCTCTTCTGCCAGACCTGCAGCCTCAGACCTGGCTTCATAAGCAGTCACCTGCTGAGTTCATTATCAATTCAGTTCCCTGGGCTCTACCCAAGACCAACTGAATCAGAGATAATTGATGCAACCTGCTAACAGACCTGCTCTTGCTATTTGTAAACTGCTGGACTAGCCTTTCAGGTCCTCTGTCTGGGGCATTTGCTTTGTCTTTTCATGATTATGACCCCATTTACTAATACAGTGTAAGCAATATTCCAATCAATGAAAGTTAAAGGAAGGTGAACCTAGGTGTTCATTTGATTGTCCTTGCAACTTTTCTATGTTTGGCATTTTTCAACATCAAAAGTTGGAGGAAATAAAAGCTAATGATTAAACAATTACTAACAAATTTGGAAATGGTCAAAGAAACAAAGTGTATTATGCTTCAACACTAAATTAATTAATGTTTGTTTGTTGAATGAATGAATGAAAGATCTAATCTCCAACCTTTTATTTGAGGAAAAAATATTAGAAGGGAAAACTATCAAATGGAGAATTTGATTATATCACAGAGCAGTAAATGGTTTCAGGAAGATCTTAATAAAATGAGAAAGTTGGATGCTAAAAAGAAACTTCTCTTTTTAGTCACATCATTAGAACCTGCAAGTAATTAATTTTCCCAAAAGTTCCCCATTCCATATTACCCTCTGAATAGCATGCTGTTTCTGCTTTCATTCCTAGTTAACCAGTTAACCCTCTGCTGTCTGTGCAACAGACAGGGAGCAATAATATGTATCAATAAGAGTAGCAACAAGGTGGCAGGAAAAGAAAGGTACTGACTGGTTATATTGTTCTATTTTGATTATTGTCAGAGTGACTGTTATGCCCACAATTACTTTCTTTTTTAAAAAATTATTATTGCCCTGGCCAGTTTGCTCAGTGGTAGGGCATTGGCCCAGAATGTAGAAGTCGCGGGTTTGATTCCCCAGCCAGGGCACACAGGAGACTTGCCCATCTGCTTCTCCACCCTTCCCCTTCTCCTTTCTTTCTATCTCTCTCTTTCCCTCCCAGAGCCAAGGATCCATTGGAGCAAAGTTGGCCCCAGGTGCTGAGGATGGCTCCATGGCCTCCGCCTCAGGTGCTAGAATGGCTCTGGTTACAACAGAGCAAAGTCCCAGGTGAGCAGAGCATTGCCCACTACTGGGCATGCTGGGTGGATCCCTGTAGGGCACACACAGGTGTCTGTCCCTCTGCCTCCCCACTTCTCACTTCAGAAAAATACACAAAAAATTATTATTGAATTTATTGGGGTGACATTGGTTAATAAAGTTATACAGGTTTTGTAAGGCCAAGGGCTGCCACCACCATTATAGCCATTCACATGCAGGTTCTCATTAAATTCAGGCAGACGGTAAAGAAATGGTGGAGTTGGAGAATGGTGGGCCTCTTTTTCCCATGGAAAAGAAAGGGATCTGGGAGGAGAGAAAGCAGAAATCCTCCTGTACCTCTCGGTGGTGGGGCAGAATCTCTCTTCCAGGAAACATTAGCAAGACAATGGCCCCTCCCAATCAGGAAGGCGACCTGCAACCTCATGGACCACTATATCTGGCGTTGCCCAGCCCCCAATGCAAACCACAAGCGAGAAAACATATACATTATATATGTATTTACAAACTTATTTGACCAACAGGTTTCAGATGTGTAAAGCCAGTAGTCGTGGCCACCATCACAGTTGCCTGACCAGTGCAGGTTCGCATTAGATTCGGACAGTCGGTAATGAAACAATGGAGCCAAAAACTGGTGAGCCATCAGCTTTAATTCTAGCTTGCACCTGGCGGGCAAGTAAATACACACACTGGACTCCAAAACCCACTCATTCAGTGCTCACAAAGCTACTGACTTATCCAAGTTTCCTAGAATCAAAAGGTTTCTAGCTCACCAGACTTATTCACCTCTGTTCCCCATCTCCTCTCTACACAAACTCTGCACAAACTGGCTTCTTCCTCAGCATTCCACCATCTTGGCTGCCTCCTCTCCTCCACGTGGCCTTAATCTGCTCTCCTTTCTAATACTAACCTCGGGAACCCAGAGAAAGCTCCTGATCTGCCTCCACTTTATAGCATAGATTCAAAATCTTTAATCCAATCTACAAACAAGAAAGAAGTCTCTGATACAAAGTCACTCATCTGAGGCACAATGGGATTCCTCATGAGAGTGCACCACCCTACATCATCCAATCAGTCAAGGGTGTGGGGAAAAGCTTCCTCTTAAAACTAAGGTGTAGGCTATAATGACCCGGCCTGCCCACAGCCTGTCCCCCAAAACACATTAATATCAATGGATTTGCATGTGCGCAGCTCCATCTTTAACAAAGTGAGCATAATATATTTTATCTGCCCAACAAGATGCATAATTCTACAATATATCATCTATATATTGCATTGTGTGTTCATCACCCCAAGTCAAGTCTCACTCTCTTACCATCTCTACCCATCTCCACCTCCCCTCGATCCCCTTTCTCTCCTGCAATTCCCACACTGAGGGCTGTGTCTATAAATTCTGTTTTCTTCGTTTAATCTCTTTGCCTTTTTCACCAAGCCCGCTAACCCCCATCCCCTCTGACAGCTCTCAGTCTCTTCTCCAAATCTATGAGTCTGTTTCTGTTTTGTCAGTTTATTTTGTTCATTAGATTCCACATTTAAGTGAAATCATGTGGTACTTGTCTTTCTCTGACTGGTTTATTTCACTTAGCATAAAAATCCATGTCCATCCATGCTGTCACTAAAGATAAAGAAGATTTCCTTCTTTTTCACAGCTGAGTAATATTCCATTGTGTAAATGTACTGCAGTTTTTTATTCACTCATCTACTGATAGGCACTTGGCCTGCTTCCAGATCTTAGCTAGTGCACATAATACTGCAATGAACATAGGGGTTCATGTATTCTTTTGAATTAATGTTTTGGGTTTCTTTGGATAAATTTCCAGAAGAGAATTGCTGGGTCATAAAGCAGTTCCATTAAAAAAAAATTGAGCTAACTCCACACAGGGGTTCCCCTTTCTCCACATCCTCACCAACACTTGCTGTTTATTGATTTATTGATGATAACCAGTCTGACAGGTTTGAGATATGTTGGGCAAATAAGTTTATAAAATTTGTATTTTTTGAGTTTGCTCACTTTTATTGTTAAAAATGGCGCTGGGCAGCCAACTGTGTGCTTGCCCTCAGAGCAGGACAGTTGATTGCAAATTGCGGATTGCATTCCTGCTTGGGAGGGCCTATTGTTTTGCTAGTGTTTGCTGGTGGAGGGGTCTTTGTGGGCCCCAGCCAGTTTTGCAGGGGAGAGCAGAGAGAATGCAGAGTGCTGAAGAAGAAGCCAGTTTTGCAGGGAGAGAGGTGTGCAGGTGGGGCACCAGAGCTGAGGGGCTCTGTGAGCTCCCTGAGACTGGTGGAGCCTTTAATCCTAGGGGAAACTGGAGAAGATTCTCCTGGTTGTAGAACCAGAGAATGCATCAGGGTTTTGGGAGCCCTGCATGAAATGGAAGTGTTTTCCCTGCCTTTGCTCATCGGCTAGTGAGAGACTCTAATAAATGGAATGGCCCACCATTTTTTGGTTTCACTGTTTCTTTACCATCTGCCTGAATTCAACGAGAACCTGTATGGCCACGACAGTGGTGGCCACTGGCCCTACAAGGTGATATCTCATCGTGGTTTTAATTGGCATTTCTCTGATGATTAGTGATGTTGAGTATTTTTTCATATGCTTTGTATGGCCAGTATTCGCGGCCACCAACAGGGCCGCCTAGCCAGTGGAGGTTCACATTAGATTCTGACAGTTGGTAATGAAACAACGGAGCCAAAAACTGGTGAGGTATCACCTTTAATCCTAGCTTGCACCTGGCGGGCAAGAAATACACACAATGGAAAACACTTCCCTTTCCATTCAGGGCTCCCAAAGCAACTGACTTATCCGAGTTTCCTAGAATCAAAGGTTTCTAGCTTACCAGCCTTATTCATCTCTGTTCCCCATCTCCTTTTCTCTGCACAAACTGGCTTCTCTTTCAGCACTCCACCATGTTGGCTTCTTCTCTCCTCCACGTGGCCTTAATCTGCTCTCCTCCCTCCTCTCTGCCTAGAACATAATCCCTCTCTTCTCTTTAAAACCTTTTGGTGCAAAAGCCCTCCCCCAACACATATTAACATAATCACGCCCATCCCAAGCAAGAAGGGCAACTAATATCATCATCTGGGTGACGGGCTTCCATGTGGGCAGCACCATCTTTAACAAAATGAGCATAATATATTTTATCTGCCCAACATGCTTATTGGCCATCTGTATGTCTTCTTTGGAAAAGTGTCTATTCAGGTCCTTTGCCCATTTTTTTTATTGGATTCGTTTTGTGATGTTAAGTTTTATAAATTCCTTATAAATTTTGGATATTAAGTCCTTATCAGATGTATAATTGGTGAATATGTTCTCAAATTCAGTGGGTTATCCTTTTATTTTGTTGATAATTTCCTTTGCTGTGCATACTGTTGGGCAGATAAAATATATTATGCTCACTTTGTTAAAGATGGTGCTGCCTACATAGAAGCCTGTTGGTCAAATAAGTTTGTAAATATGATATATATGTTTTTTCACTTATAGTTTGTATTGGGTGTGGGGGACAGGCTGTAAGCAGGCCAGGTCATTATAGCCTAAGACTTAGTTTTAAGACTAAACTTTTCCCCACACCCTTGACTGATTGCATGATGTGGGGTGGTACACTCTCATGAGGAATCCCATTATGCCTCAGATAAGTGACTTTGTATCGGAGACTTCCTTGTTTGTAGATTGGATTAAAGGTTTGGATTTCTACACTATAAAGTGGAGTAGACCAGGAGCTTGCTCTCTCTCAGTTCCTGAGATTAGCATTAGAGAGGAGAGCAGAGAAAGGCCTCATGGAGGAGGCCAGGAGAAGTAGCCAAGATGGTGGAATGCTGAGGGAGAAGCCAGTTTGTGCAGAGTTTGTGCAGAGAGAAGGAGATGGGGAACAGAGGTGAATAAGGCTGGTGAGCTAGAAACTTTTGATTCTAGGAAACTCGGATAAGTCAGTAGCTTTGGGAGCTCTGAATGGAAAGGGAAGTGTGTGTATTTCTTGTCCACCAGGTGTAGACTAGGATTAAAAATGATGGCCCACCAGTTCTTGACTCCATTGTTTCATTACCGTCTGTCCACATCCAATGCAAACCTGCACTGGCCAGGCAGCTGTGATGGTGGCCACAGCTACTGGCCGTACACATACACAGCCCCTTTCTGCAGAGGCCATCACTGGAGACATCCTGTGTTGTACCACATACATCCAGGCTACACCTGATTGGAGTAGTGATAGGCTCCAGGATCAGAGATGGCTGAAGGTCAGCTGTCTTAGAGGTGGCCTGGATCTATCCTAGTTTAAGGTTGCCTTCTCTGAGGATGTTGAATATGAGACACAGTAGGAAGAGGGCAGTGTGGAAACAGAGAAGTAACAGAAATGGCTATAAATGTGGAAGCTATGATGGGGAGAGGAAAAAAGGGTGTCAGTTGACAATGGTTACAGAAGTAGAAGCAAAAGCAAAAGCAAAAAATTATTTGTCAGGATTCTTGGTTTTAAGGGACAAAAACTTGACTTAATCTTGTTTAGGCAAAAAGGGAATTTATTGGCTAACATAGCCAGGAAAATTGGGTTTGTGATTAGGAAGGACAAAAAGCAAGCATTGAATGCAACCCAGACATTATTGTTTTTGTCTTATATGCTCATTTTCCATTTGAGTGTTTACTTCATTCTCTCTTATTATCAACGCAGGGAGAGGGGACATAGCCATCTATACCTTCAATTCTAAAACAACCTGGGGAAAGGCTCTGATTTATCCTGCTTAGCTCACATGACCATCTCTGAGTGAATTATATCAGTATAAATAGGTGATTGGGTGCTATGACTGTCAGTCTTCATAAGTTCCATTGAAGTTCATGGTTTGCATGAGAGAGAAAGAATAGACCTTCAAGAGAAAGGGGGTAAATTTTCCTGAAGAAGGGGAAGAAACTCTGGATAGATTAAACCATTGATACCCACTCCAATAGCTAGAATAGCAGAATGGTAGAGAAAGAATCAGTAGATACCCAGTTCTGAGCACATAAGCACTTAAGATTTTTGTTGCCTCATCTGATTATCTGCCGATCTCCTGCAGCTATAGTGTTTCATGTGTATTAGTCAGCTATTACTGTAATAAACTGCATGACATACAGTCCAAAGATCTTGGTGGCTTACCATAACAAATGTTTATTTTCCACTCGTGGGTTTGAGGTTCAGCAGGGATGACTCTGTTTAGGGCTTGGATTCTGGTCTGCTCCAGGCACCTCCTCCTTTGGGGACAAGTGCTATCTGGGACATGCTCTTTTCATGATAAATAGCAAAACACAAGAGATGATGTCAAATTATACAAGGATGGTTTTAAATGTCTCTGCCTCTACCTGCAGCATGTCTAAAAACATTCCATTATCCGTATCCAACATCAGTGGGTGAGAGGAGTTCCACAGAGGTGAGGGGGCAAAAGTGGATACTTGCTGAGGAATAAGAAAATATCCCATGATCCTGAAGGATACTGAATAACCTTCCAAGAGGTCTGCTTAAATTGCTTCTTGTGTTTTCTATATATTCATTCAGTGAATGTCTATCTCAATTCAGATGTTAAAGTATACATGAAATAGAACTTTATTTCCAATAATGCAACTTATTTCTACCTTGAGCCCCCATTCAGTTGAATGGCTGTAACTTGACCTCACACATTCAGATTTATCTGTCTTCAATCTTTTTCAAGATTGTATCTAAATTCTGAAGAGTTATGTTTTATCAAAGCACATCTAGAGAGCATCTGGTCTTTGTGTTAATCTTTCCGCCCAGACACCCACTGAAATGTTCTTCATTCTTCTGCCTCAGAAGTCAGTCCACGCATATGCCCACTGAGATATCACTTCTGTGGCTTGCTTTACTGCTTACATACTTACTATGTTTGGAGCGTGAGAATCATTCTGCTGCCTCTGCTCTGTGGTTGGCTTTCTAAGGCCAGGGATGACTCAAGTTCTGCCCGCCTAGATGCATATGCCTCTCCTTAGGTCTCTGCCCGTGGTAGGAACACTGAAGATGATTGTGTAGGTTGTGCTACAACTCTAGCTGGTTCTACTCACATAGGCAGCAGAAATCAGGTAACATCGCCTGGTCCTACAAATCTATCTGAGGTTTCGCTGCCTGGTGGGGACTTTGGCCAGGAAAAAGTATACAAGACCACAATTGTGAGAGATTTCTGTTTCCCAAATATTGAATTTGCCTCCCAGATATTTCCCTTTTACCTAGCCAAGGAGACTTTTCCAACTCGGGGCGAAACCTTAGTCTATTCAACAATATCTCCCAGCCCTTCTCGATTTTCAATCATGGAATTTTGCTGTCTATGCCGAGGAGGGGATCCATCTGTCCTCCCACCCCTCACAATAGGGCCTAGGGTTTTGGGAGCTCAGGCCAAAACTACTTCATTATTTCAGCTTCCTATCTGGGCTCATCCTTTCTCTGAGGCAGTGAGCTTAGACTCTGCCTCATGGTTTTCTGACTGCTGGCAGAGAAAACCATGTGGAAGAGAAATGAACTATGGAGGAGAACTCATCTAAAAAATATTATCTTTATTACATTTACACACTGAGATAGACTCATCATGCTTCAATTCTTTACATTTGAAGGAAATAAAAATCCAACAACATACTTTCAGAAGTCATATCTATTAAGCTTTAAATGGATTTGGTACTTCTATTAAAATATGGATTTGTTTGACACTCTGGAAATGATAATATTTCAAACTAAATGGCAAGTCATTTACATTATTAAAATAAGGTTTGAGATGAACTAGAAAGCTGTCCAAAGTCCCCATTATGTTCCCTGTGACAAGCAGGATAGGGTGGCTCTTCTTTTCAGACTGATAACAAGCCACTGACCGAAAGCATTTCTCAGTTTTCACCCCAGTTGCCAAATTTGCCACTGCACACTTTCTATGGGATCAGAGTGTTTAGATATTTTGGTGTTTTTGTTTGTTTGTTTTTGAAAGATAATATTCTTTGGTGGCCTTTTGGAGATGTCTGTTTAGCCAAAAAGGCTGAGACTCCCTATTTTCCCGGGAAAAATTCCCTGGTCCTTCAGCTGTTGTGGTTACTCTGGCCACCTGGATCTCAGCTTTGCACCTGCCAATCTCCTGGGCGTCTGGGATTGAGACTGATGGGAGGGTTTGTGACCTGGCTGAACCTGCAGGTCCTGAGAAGTAAAAGCTGGTTTGCGGAGAAAGGATGCAGGAGGTGCCTTTGTCGAATGAGTCTCCCTGAGGTCCTTAGGTCTTGCCACCTCGACGACCTCCAGGCCTTTGAGACTCTGCACTTCTCACAATGAAGCCCCCACCTCTGAGAGCAGGAGCTCATCCCATGGCACTTCCCTTGTTTGTAACAAAATAACTTCAACAAACACACTTTTCCCATTGTTGAGCTCGGTGAAACCCAAATCTTATTTATATCAACAAAGGACTTAATTAGGCTAAGCGGTTTACAGCATCAAAAATTTGGATTACCACGTGTAAAATAGCTGATAGTAATGAAAAGAGAACATGGTGGTGGCTTTAACCATTGAATCACAAAGCCCTAATTTATAATCTGTGCACATCCAACTGCCAGGGCAAAGTGCTGTTGTTGATGAGGCCTAGTCAGAGAGAGTTAAGCCCTCGGTGAATGAACAGCGTGAACAGAGGAGGGAGGACCTGTGTAGCCTGCATGTAGTGGCCGGGCCTTTAGAGGTGGAGGGCGTGCCCAAGAACAGAGTTTTCGCTCCACACATGAGAGTTTTGGGCAATGCTTATTATGTTAAACTACTAGGCTGCTTGCTTTCATGTATTGATATATTGACTTTGTAAAAAAGAAAAAAATTCATTGAAACAATAAATTTGATCACATGTTCATAGCCATCTGTTTCTGGTGACTAACTTGGAGGGGGGGTGCAGAATGCCAAGAAAGGATGTACTATCTTTTGTCAACCAAGGCAAAAATAAAAATCACAGATCACAAATTGCAACTTTGGGGAAGAAACATCCGGATTTCTTTACTAAGTCTAGAAATATGCAAACTGTAGACCTCTTTTGAACTCTGGAAAAATCTGACATTGAGGGGTGAATTTTGTCAGCTTGGTAGAAGATGAACTCAATCGATGGATGGGGGTGCTACAGGAAGTGACTAGGGTTCGAAGGCCCAGGTCCAAGCCTTCTCTCACATTGCTTGAAGAGAATTTCCCCTTTCTCTGCATCATCTCTGCTAAGGGATAAAAATAAAAAAAAGATTCTATTTGAGTACCCTTGAAATGTTGCCTGAATGAATTTAAGTATTCCATTTAAAGGCCCCAGTTCCCTGGGGTAAGCCTCAAGTAAACACATGTCCTGAAAATAACTGTATACCATGATCACATCTTCTATTACTGACTGACAAAAGTATCAAGCACTTAGCTTTTTATAGAGTGGGAAAACACAATTTCTCTTTTGATCCGTTCTTTAAATTAATAGAACTTATTTTTGTTGAGGATGTTCTTAGAGTGTACCAGTACAGAATTTATTCTTCATTCTTCAACTTGAGAATTTATTTAATTTCTAATTCTACTAAGTCTGCCCTTGGCCTTTGACCTCACTCCTATCTGTTAAACTTAGCTTTCTGGGATTGCTGTGGACAGGATGAGCGCTAGACAAAACTGGGTGAAGGTAACCTTTGTCACTGGCTCCTTTTTATCTCCCCCATCAGCACAGTTCCTTTTCCTCCCCCATTCCCACCAAGCCACTCATGTTGCTTGGGCGAGCCATCTTACATAGAACTGACTTTCTCTGTTGCGCTCAGAAATTCGACTTCTGTACTTACCTATGAGCAAGTTCAGATTTATTTATTTTGTTAACTGAAAACCTCTGATTATTGAACATACGTCGTGTGCCAACCTATGTGTTAGGCATATGGATATACAAGCAAATGCCATGAAAAACTTGGGTCCTCAGTCTAGGAAGGAGATCGATGCATACAAATGTACATATGGACAAAGGCAAAAACAACCAGCTATTATAATAATGCTTAGGTCAATTATAGAAATGCAGTATAATAGAAATTGATTAAAGCCCTTGGGAATTAGAGGGAAAGGCAGAATTGGGAGGGAAGAAAGATTTGGGGAGGGTTTAGGTCATCTGAATCAAATCCATTCCAAAAAAATGTGTGAGATAGCAAATTTTCAGATTGAGAAGTCTATATTTATTTTAAATGAGAAAACACAAGAATGCATTATTGGACACAGGGGTGAACCACAGACCGAGACCCAAGGAGGACAATTGAAAAACATTTGAAGCCAGATTGTCTGGGCTGTATGGTCTTTGTAACCATATTTTTAAAAAGAGGTTAGAGGATTAGCTCATAATAAAAAATGCAAACTCTTGATCATTTTTTTGGATAAAAACAGTGTGCAGTGAGATGAATATATATTTTGAAGTTAGGACTGGATAAAACTAGAATTCAGATGAACCACGCTGGCATACTTATTGATTTGCTCTGGCTTAGCATTTCATCCTTTGCAATATAGGTTTTCATAAAGAAGGATAGTAGTATTATAGGTTTCTTCAAAAGTCTTTTATGAAAATAGAAAATGTCATTTTCTTTCTGAGTAGATTTAGTATGATCCCACCAAATCTGTCAGGATGTTGCATCATATACTGTACTTATTGAAGAGCTTGATAAATGGCCATTATTGCTGTTAGCAGGGTGTGTGTGTGAGATAGAGAGAGAGAGAGAGAGAGAGAGAGAAAGAGAGAGCAAGAGAGAGAGAGAGAGAGAGAGAGTTGGAGGTGAGCTTAGAGAAGCACCAGAGGTCAAAGCAGTGAACGTTCACCTTTTAAATTCACGTGGAAAATGCTGTCAAAGAAAACCACTCAAAAATGATACAACAGATCCTAAGTTATGGTATTTAAGTGCTTATATTTATCCTAGTAATTTTGGAATGATATCCTAATGATTTTGGTTATATTAGGTGACAGGTTTCAGCTACGGTCATAGAAAGACCTAAAATAACAACATCTTAAGTAAGTTAGAAGTTTGGGTTTAAGAAGCACAGGAACCCAGATTTCTTTTCTTTTGCATTCAAATTCTTTGAACTCCATGTCTTCATCAATGAAGTGGAAGTGATGAGACCTCATTTTCCCTGTGAGGGTAATAGGAGGTAATGCAGGCAGAGTGCCTGTTACATAGGGAGATCTCAATATATTTTTCTTATGTTTACCCTTAATCATGCTGACTCCTTTTGTCAGTTCTGGGGGGGGGGTCCCTTTTAAATAAGAGTATCATACAAGTGTGCTACTCTCTCTCTTGAACGGTAGTACCTCTCTCTTTTTCTCTTTGCTGGAACTATTTTTTCTATTAGATGCTTCACACCTGCTTTGATGGGAATGTGTGATCCTTGTGGGGTAAAGGGCACTGAGAGGCATTTTTGTTGGTGAATACAAGAGAGGAAGGCGTCTATGGACTTTAACCTTAACTTTCTTCCGTGTGTAAACACTCAGAAGACAGATTTGACTTTGAAACTCCAGGACATCGGAAGGAGTTGCAGGCAGTATAGGTCTCTAACCTTCTGTGTCTGGGGAAATTGCTCATCCGAAAGGCCCCAGGCACAGGCAGAGTCATGGCCCAAGGTCCACGAGGCTCAGGATTTTCCAACGCTCCATTTTTGGATGGCTGAACCAGGCAAATCCTATCTACATGAGCTGGTAATTGTGCTTTTTTGCTGGAAAAACTCTCCTTATACCCTAACCTGGAAGGAAATCCAAACTTTTCCCTTTCTAGTCTGCTGGGATCCCAGTGGGCATCTAACCTAGGGTAGCTGCTAGGGGCTTAGATTTATCTGAGTGTATCTGATGACCTGTGGGTGCTATCAGGCAGTTCACCAGATACACCCAAATAAGCCCAATTTGCATGAGGTGATTTGCCTATAGGGCTGTGATGGCGAACCTATGACACATGTGTCAGCACTGACACGCATAGCTACTTTCAATGACATGTGGCCGCATGCGGCTGAATACCAGAGAAGTATGGGGCCATATGCTGAGAAGGATGTTTCATCCTCCGCTCCTGCACGGCCAGGTGCAGTAGCTGAGGATAAAACACTTGCTGTAGTGTAGACACTCTGTGCTGGAGGTCTGTAGGCCAAAACAACAGAACTCCGGCACAGAGCGTCTAGTTCTGGGACTTCCGGTTAGGTCGTTTTTCTTGATGTGACACACCACCTGAGTTATGCTCGGTGTTTTGACAAATTTTGACACACCAAGCTCAGAAGATTGCCCATCACAGCTATAGGGAGAGAGCTTGTAATCAAGAAGAAGATGTCTCTGTGGAACCAGCTTTGGGTCTTGTCCTTGGGAACATGTGTGTGCCTTACAAAGTTAAGCGCTACAGCAGGAGGTGTTTCTGTAAGTGTGCATCCTGAACTACCTGGTAAAGTTGCTAAGAGCATTGACGCCTGGGTTCCACTTAGACCAGTGGTTCTCAAACTTTTTGAAGTCAGGGCACATTTAAAATCCTACAAATAATTGTAGGTGCACTATATACACATTCTTGAGAAATATGTTCTAATAATTAAGTCAAATATTAAAGAAAAATATATAAAGTCCATGCATGCTTTTATGGTAATTAAACAAAATAAATACGACAAAATTAAATTTATTCTGACATTAAAAAACATTTTTATGTTACATTTTTTGAGTTATGCTTTTTAGAACTCATAAAAAACAGGGGTTAAAGAATTAAAAAAATGACAAAAAAGTTATCTTTTTATATATATAGATACATTCTTAGTAAGATTTAGTAAATTTGGCAGATCCCAGTGCAAATGTGTTAATTTTTTCATTCTTGTGTTTATGAGAAACATGAGCCTGATGTGTCCTAGCGATTTCTTCAATGTTTGGGCATCTATTTGAAAGGCAAACTCTCATTTCCTCGTCAATACATTACAGAATTCCTCTCTTTTTACTCTTAATTGTGTTGAGTGCAGAAAACCCCCACCATACATATCATCTTAACTTTACACCAAACAAAGGATAGAAGAAACTTGCCTCCAGTCTTTCTGGGAAAATGAGGGGTAGTATAAACAACCCAGCACCACAGTTTAACAGCCTTTTGCAACCTAATCAGGCAAGTGAGGTGGGGGTTGGGCAGACTGTCAGCTTATAGCCAATTCCCCACACCTCTGTCTCCCCAAAATCTAAACTCCAAAAACCTTGTTGGTCCCCAACAGGCACATATTTCTCTGGAATAGCATAGGGCACACCTGGAAATCTAGGGTGCACCAGTGTGTCCTGGCGCACACTTTGAGAACCACTGACTTAGACCCTCTGTCTCAGAATCTCTGGTGGCAGGGCCTAGGAATCTGTACCCCAGGTGATTTTGGCATCTACTAGAACCTTGCTGCTTAAAACATAGTGCAGGACCAGCCTCACTTGGGAGCTTGTAATGTAGACTCTCAAGCCCCACCCCACATCTCCTGAATCGGAGTCACATTTGAACAAGATCTCCCAGGTGATTCTTGAGACTTGTTTGGAGGTTCTAGCAGGGAGCGCAGCTACTCGTATACTCTTGACCAAAGAACGGTCCTCTCCACTATCGGGAAGGTCGTCCTCTTCGACCGAGCACGCAGCTTTGGGAGGGACGCACATGGAATGCTAAGGGAGGAAGGGGACACCCGCCTAGCTGGCCAGATCAGCCGAATCAACCTTGGCGATCAATGGGGTGACAGGTGTCACAGCCAGATTGCCCTCACATCCTTCCAGGTGATTCTTTTTTTTTTATTTTATATTTTATTTATTCATTTTAGAGAGAGGAGACAGAGAGAGAGAGACAGACAGAGAGAGAAGGGAGGGAGGAACAGTAAGCATCAACTCCCATATGTGCCTTGACCAGGGAAACCCGGGGTTTTGAACCGGCAACCTCAGTGTTCCAGGTTGATGCTTTTACCCACTGCGCCACCGCAGGTCAGACTCCCAGGTGATTCTTAATGCATATTATGTTTGTGAAGCACTAGCCTAATGGCTTGAGAAGTGTTGAGCCCATAAGATTCTTTTCTGGACTGTTTCTGTGAGATGGGAGTAGGGAAGCAAAGCACAAACAGTATAATGCCCAGGTGACAGAATATGACACACAGAGGCCCCTCGTGCAGGGAAACCAGTTCTGCTACAGTGAGGTCTCCAATGGAGGTGGCCACAGTCTGCCATCTTCAGGGCTGATATCTTTGGACATTCTAGGAGGCAGTATAGTCATGGCTTATCAGGTTGCAGGCACCGGGAAGGGGCAGGATGTAGGGAGGAAGCTGGGGCAGAAGAGGAAAGAATTACAAACACCATGTGTTAACAGTAACTAGACTTCTTTAAGAACGTATTTGGCTTGACCAGGTGGTGGCGCAGTGGATAGAGTGTCGGCCTGGGACACTGAAGACCTAGGTTTGAAACCCCAAGGTCTCTGGCTTGAGTGCTGGCTCACCAGCTTGAGTGCAGGTTTGCCAGATTGAGCGTGGGATCATAGACATGACCCCATGGTTGCTGGCTTAAACCCAAAGGTCGCTGACTTGAAGTCCAAGGTCGCTGGCTTAAGCAAGGGGTCATTAACTCAGCTGGAGCCCCCTGGTCAAGGCACATACGAGAAAGCAATCAATGAAGAACTAAGGTGCTGCAACTATGAGTTGATCTCATCTCTCTCCCTTCCTGTCTATCTGTCCCTGTCTGTCCCCCTCACTTTCTCTTATTAAAAATAAATAAATAAATAGTGAGTGTATCTGGGACAACCCTTCTGATTCCCACAAAAAACAGGGTGAGACTTGGGGGTTTTGAGAAAGTCTGACAACCTATATATCATCAGTGTGGGTAAGGCCTGTGGAGAACATACATGATGGCTGGTAAGGCCGAGGGAAAGCAGGTTACGCTATAGTTTGTTATACCAAATGAATGTAATTAAAAGTAGTGTTTATATATGCTATTGGTATCCAACTAGGGGCAACTTTTAGACCCTCATCAGGCACTTGGCAATGATTGGAGATATTGACATCTGGTGGAAGCCAGGGTGTACTGCTAAACATCTTCAATGACAAGGGCAGCTCCTATAACTAAGGGTTATTTGGGCCAAAATGCAAATAGTACCAAGGTGAGAAACTGAATTATATCCCAAAGTTGGAATTATAAAACAAACAAACAAACCCCAAACAGAATTCCCTATTAACTTTACAGTCTCAACTAGTGATATTAATGGTTTACAATAGAGGATTAAGCTAGCAAACCCATTTTTGACTGGCAGGTGAATTGACTATAGCATCATTTTAAATTAGACTATTTTTTTTCTAGTGACTTTGTAGATATTGAAGTTAAACTGATCAATTTTGCATGGCCTTTAAAAATAATGGGCACTGTGCATATTCTAATTCCTTGTTTTTCAGATATTTCTCTTCAGTACTATCAGTTCTGAAAATAACAACTGACTCAGCAGTAACGTCAATGCCGACCAACCACTGAGAACTGCTATCAGGGACCACCACTCAGAACACTTCTGCTTCCTCACGGGCTCCCCTGCAGGCTGGAAGAGGGGAGGGAATGATTATCTATCACGCACTTGTACCCAGCACTTGCTTTTCCAGATCTGATCAGTTCTGAGCTTAAAAGCACAAATTCCATACACATATAAAAACTACATTTTTGGAATAACCAGTTATTAGATTTTTATTCCTATATCAGTGCGCCACACTGATATAGTTATTAGATTTTTATTCCTATATCAGAGGGCCACACCGAGAACTCACAGAATAAAGGGGAAATACTTGATTCTAAGAAGTCAAATTTATGGTCAGGGGAATAAAGACACTTTGGGAGGGAGTGCGATTGACCTCAGCAAAGACCAACCAAGAGACACATGAAAGTAAACATCAGATTGATTTTGTTTGTTTTATGGAGAACGAAATCCAAGTTCAAGGAAGAAGTATGCTGTCATGCATGTAAAAAATCACTGGATTTTAGGTCAGACAGACTTGGTGCGAGTCCTGGTTCTGTGGCACACTAGCTATGTGACTATGGATGTTTTTGCTTTGTTTTTGTTCTGGTTAATAGGGATAATACTATTTGCCTCATAGCATTGTGTATTGGTTAGCTATTGCTCTGTGATGAAAGCCACAAAATCTCAGTGGCATGATACAATAAATCTTTTTTTAGGTCATGCACCTGTGGAGTGCTGGTGTCAGCTGGGTGTTGGTATATCTGACTTGGAGTGGTTTTGTTCTCTGAGAACATCCTCCTCCTCCTGGGACCAGACGGCTGCCAAGAATGTTTTCCCCTGACGGCACATCTCTGCTTAGATCATGTCTACTAACACCCTATTGGCCAAAGCTTGTCACATGACTGAAAACAAAGCCAAAGGGAGGGGAAGTACACTTTGTCCAATCTGAAGCAAAAGCAAGTCATTTGGGCAAACCCAGCATCACAGGAGCAGGAAGTATCCACCGCTTATGAAAGTGAAAGAGAGGGAGTGAATATTTCTGAACAATAATCCAATCCACCCTAGGCTGTTAAAATGATTAAATGAGTTTATGTCTGCAAAGCACCTTCCATAATGTCTGGCACTAAAGTGTTTAATAAATGTCAGTTCCCTTCTCCTCCTCCAAAATCTGATTTTACAATGAAGAATGTGGAACATAAACTAATTTCAGAGATACAATCACTAGTTTAAAGTAAACTTGAATTCTGTATTATGATCATTTGTGAGAGAAGGAATAAAGGGAAAGAGAAGAGATAATGAGGAAAAGAATAAAATAGAAGAAGAATAAAGGGAGAAAGAAACAATACCTTTGCAAATTTTCAGGTGGTAAGGTCAGGGGAAAAAAGTAGTATACTTATAAATGAAAAAAAGAAAAGTAAGTAGAAATGTAGCCACAGAACAGAGAGCCAATAAAAAGAAGGAGGAGGAGAAAATGATTTAACAAGAGAATCACCATAATATCAGGGGGACTTTTTCAAAATATATATACCTTTCTTCTCTTAACTTACCTTGGGAATTCTGAATTACACATTTTTACATGGAATAGACTTGGAACAGGGGAGGCATGTTTATAGTTTTATCACCTTTTGTCAAGGTTTTATGAAAGACTAATTAGGGCTTTAACCACTGTGTACAAGGTCGCTGAGTACACTTTATCCTCGATACTTTAGGAACTCCAATCTTAATGTGGCTATTATTTCACCCACCAAATGAGCAATCAGTTGGAATGTGGTGTGAGGAAGTGAGAAATATCATAAGGTTCAAATGAAAGTAACTTGGAGTTTTTCCTGTTAGAATTTGGCCTAGAGAAAAAAATATTCCCAGCATAACCCATTTGATCATAAATTATTTCATATTACCAGGTTGCTCAGTATTCTGTAGTTGAAAAAAAAATGTGCAGAAATTCTTGTGTAGAAGACAATGGAGCCTTCAAGGACCTTCTAGAATAAGAGAAGAAATGCTTTGGTCAAATTTGACTTGGTTAAATTGAACAAATGGAACAAATGGAATCCCTATTAAGATGAAAAGTATTAATATTGAACCAGGCTTTCCTTATAAAAGAGCAATGGGGGAGGGGAAAAGGGATGTTGAGAGGGACACAGGGGGGATGTATTTGGTGAGACACTTGAATCTATGTAAACACAATAAATTTAAATCAATTAAAAAAAAGAGCAATGGTAAATTGTCTTTTTTCATCACATGTTCAAAGAAGCGAAGATAAAAATTATCCCGCTTTATTTTTTATATTGACACTCTTGTTTGCTTCTTGCTTGACCCATCTTGCTTTTTTGATCATACTGCCAATAACTAACACATAAGAGATGCTCACAAATTGGAACAAGGTCAGGAAATGGCTATTTTTCATACTATAATTAGTTGTGGATAAGAGTGGGCATATGGAGACACAATTTTCTCCAAACTGACATTCCTTAAAAAAAAAAAAAGGCTTGTACTGCTTTGGAGAAACGAGAGTTTTCTTTTTGTTTGTTTGTTATTGTTATTTTTTAATATCTGTCTGGGGTTTCCTATCAAAAGGATAGACCTGGGCCATCCTGGCTGGGTAGTTTAGTTGGTTCGAGTGTGATCCCGATACAGCAAGGTTGTCAGTTCAGTCCCGGATTAGGACACGTACTAGTATGAACCAGTGAATGCATAAATGTATGGAGCATAAATTTAAAAAAAAATAAGGGAAAGAACTAAGGTAAAGAAAGGGCTGAGGACACCAGGAAATGGAATGGTTACCTCACAAACAAAATCATAGTGCTATGAAGCTGACATAGTGCTGGTAAATGTTTAATGCAGGCTTTCTGCAAAAAATAAAACTAAATTCTATGTTTGCATGTATGTGTGTATGTGTGCACAATGCATACATAAGTTTATCATAGAGTTTATTGTGTAGCATGTAATTTATAAGTAATAACAAAATATATAATAATCTTTACTATCAATTCTGTAGAAACAATTGATTCCCATAGAAAGCTGTCATTGATTTTTGCTGAACTCTTGCACCCACTGCAATTGACAAATGAATATAGTTCTGACATAAACATTGGTTAATATTTTCATTTATGTTAACAAGTGAGTCATAAAGTGAAACAAGAAAGAATATATTTGACTTTACGCATTCATCAATGTTGTGAGTGACTGCTTTGCTGAACCAAATAATAGTCTTTGACTACTGAAAGAATATTTTCTTAATTCTTTGTGCTACTCACAATCTAACGGCTACAGGCACAACACCATTTAAAGTCTAATCAGTATTATTAACATTTTTTTCCTTGACTTTCTTAAGTCTAGAAAACTAACAAAGCAAAGAATCAAGCCGTGAATTGCAGTGTTTGCTGATTTTCATGGTGTAAACGCTCCTACGGTGGCCAATTTCAAGCTACCACGTGACATTGCTGGATATGGAATTGGGAAGAGATGCCGAGAAGTACCATATATAGTACTTACAAAACAAACAGATACAAAGATATAGAGAAACCTCAAGAGTATAGAGCAGGGGTAGTCAACTTTTTTATACCTACTGCCCACTTTTGTGTCTCTGTTAGTAGTAAAATTTTCTAACTGCCCACCGGTTCCACAGTAATGGTGATTTATAAAGTAGGGAAGGAACTTTACTTTATCAAATTTATAAAGCAGAGTTACAGCAAGTTAAAGCATATAATAATAATTACTTGCCAAGTACTTTATGTCGGATTTTCGCTAAGTTTGGCAGAATACATCTTTATAAAACAACTTACTATAGTTAAATCTCTCTTTTTATTTATACTTGGGTTGCTCCGCTACCACCCACCATGAAAGCTGGAGCACCCACTGGTGGGCGGTAGGGACCAGGATGACTACCACTGGGATAGATAGTAGCAAAATAATTAAAAAATGATTGATTTTGAGTGTTTATTTAACAGCTTTACTGAGGTATAATTGACACACAATAAATTGCACGTACTTGAATTGTACAATTTGATAAATTCTGCCATGTGTATACAACTGTGAAACTATCACTACAATCAAGATGCTGAACATTTCATATCCATCACTCCCCCAAATTTCCTCACCCACTTTGTAATCCCTCTCTTCCAATACTTCTTACCCCCTCTCTCAGACAACCACTGGTCTGCTTCTTATCACTATAGGTGAGTTTTCTACAAATAGAACCACGTGGTGCAGTGTTTTTCAACCTCCGGTCTGTGGACTATTCTGCCAGAAATTTCATGCCAGTCCGTGAAAAAATTAACCACCCTGATGTTGTGTGAAGATTATAGACCCAATAATCTTAGTTGAATTCATTTACACTCAGGGTAATATCTGCCTTAGTGGTCCCCCAAATAATTCTTTTATATTCACAATCCCCAAGTGTAAAATGGTTGAAAACCACTGACGTGTATACTCTTCTTTAGTCTGGCTTTAGCATAATCACTTTGAGATCCATTCATGTTTATTCCCTTTCTGCTGTCAGTATTGCATATTTACCACATTTGTTTATAATTTGTTTTGTTGTAATTTTATATTATTTAATATCTAATAATGGATGTTAACAACCAGCTGGCAAAATTCCTGTAAATTTAACAATTGGTTCTTTCAAGCTTATGTAAGCTGGCTCTGGTATACCTCTGGTGGGGTGTGCGTGCACGCGTGTGCATGTGTGTGTGTGTGTGTGTGTGTGTGTCTGTGTGTATGCCTGTGTCTAGCTTTAGCGAGAGGGCTGAGAGATTTGGGGGCAGCTGCAGGGGCTGGGAATAATTAAAAATGAGTGAAAAGCAAGAGAGAATTTCGAACAGTTCCTCTGTGTTCTTTCTTTGGTGTTCTTTGAGAGAAACTGCTGTAAAATGCTAATTAAAAATTACTTTTTGGTTCCTGCCTTGTTGTTTTAATTAATGCATGACCGGGCTATGATACAGCTGGGCTTTGTGAATTTTATTATTGAGGGTTTCATGAAAGAACTCCCAAAACCAGAGTCAACTTGCATATGGTTCAATGGGGGGCAAACTGGTTGAGAGGAATTTGGATCTGATGACTGGGCACAAGAACGTTGAAATTTGACTGCTCAGCTGCCAGGAAGGTATGGTCATCCCTTAATCTCTCCCAGAATGTACTGGACAAACAGGTGTGTGGGACATGTCTTGGGCTACATTGTGTATCACTTGGCGATTGTTATTAGGGAGATAGAATCTGGGACATAATGCTCACTATGTACTGGCTTTGATGTATCCTTTGGTAGAGGCTAAGGTGGGGATGGGGGTGGCAGATTGTTCAATGTGCTGCACCCGTTGGATCAAATTGAAAAGCTAATAAGGAGAGCTGCAATAATAGTAACTATTTATTGGAAATTTACTACATTCAAGACTTTCAGCCAAGGATTTAATGTAGGTTATCTGACTGAACAATCTGAACAACCCTGAGGTAAGTGATAGTGCTATACCCGCTTTACTGAGAAGTTAATCATTTGCCAGAGGTCACGCCAGGAAGCATTGGGTGGAGCCAGTATTTGAACTCAGGTCTGTTTGGTTCCTCTGATCTTAACCCCTCCTGGAGGGCCATGGTTTGCTGAGTGTAGGAAACTCAGAGTACAAGGCCTTAAACAGGAATTACAGGCTTGGCTGGCTGAGGGCCTCTTCCCAACTCAACCACAGCATTACCGGCTTCTGGGAGAGTGCGCCTGGGTGTGACACTGGAACCCAATCATCTTGAGCCTTAAAAAAATTTTTTTTTGAAACTTGGATTTTTTCCTAAGGGGAATAGGGGCCCATTGATAAATTTTAGTGTATAGTAACGGGCTCAATTTGCATTAGAGAAAAATAGGTTGGAGGGTAGCTTTATGTTAGCAGATAGAGGTACTTGTACTTTCTTCTTTTGACAAATCATTACAACTATTATTCTCCAGATCAGGCTCCGAGAGGGTAAATAAGTTGCTCCAGGTCACACTGCTCCCAAGAAACTGTGTCAGGATTTAAGGTTATACTTGATGCAGAGGAGGAAGGATAGCACATGACTGGAAGTGGAAGGAGTATGAGTGGATAAGGGGAGAAAGGCTGAGATAACAAAGGGATATACAACTATAGTGGCTTAAGTAGAGAAAAGTTTGTTTATCTCTCAAGAAATAGTCTAGAATGAGATATTTTAGGCTGGTAGAGAGGCTTTGCTCCATAGAGACATTCAGAGCCTCTGATGCCTTTCATCTTCTCACTCTGTAATCTCCTTGAACGTCCACATGGCTGATCCTGGCTCCCTTCCACGTTATTAGTCTAGCCTGGGGCAAGGAAAAAAGAGTGTGCAGCTCAGTCTTCTGAGGGAAGACTTAGAAGTTGCTTGCTTCATGTTTGCCAACATCCCATTGCTCTAAAGTCAGTCACATGACCATGCTTACCTACAAGGGAACCTGGGAAATGTAGTTTCTTCTTGGGTGATTATAAGTATAAGTGAATAGAACTCAACGACTCTACTGTTGAAAGGAAGTAGAAAATGGATTTCATGTTATCTTTCTAAGTCTTTTATTACAATTGCTCCTAGGGAAGTCAGGTGGCAAATCCACAAAGGCTGCCCACATAATAGACAGACAAAAGGCAAAACAGTATTCTGCAACAATTTTTAAAATGTGTCCTGTGGCAAATAGTGTTTCTAATAGACTTACAGAATACATTCAGTGTCCTTGTCTCTATATCATTCCTCTGTGGCTGTGTATTTTAGCATCTTTTGAAGATGGCAGTGTTGGAGTCGGTATCTCCCCCAGCCAGGGCCATTTGCAGATCTGTCAACAATTGGTCATAATGTTCTGCCAATTCTCACGAGAGGTGGGCACTAATAGAGTTTCATGATAAAAAGAAATAAGTGATGCTGGTTGATGGGGACAGTCATGGCTGGAGAGGATGTGCCCTGGGCAACTATTCCTCAGCTTAGCCGTTGATTTTCATAAGGGGATTTAGATAGGGTCTCTAGAAATTTGAAAATCTCAGTAAAATACAGAAATTCAGGTTTTTAGCAGACAATCTTAGTTTTAAATGTTGGCTCAAATATTGTGATACCACTCTGTGGGCTAAAAAGAACATCCCTGTGAGCTGGGAAGAGGTTGTGATCTCTGACTCGATCTCTCAGAACCTTGTTTTCTCATTTGTAAGGCAAGAGTGATGCCCACCTCAAAGAGTTGTAGGAAGAACAGAAGAAAATAGTGTATGTTCTGGGCCAGTAATCATTATCATACTCATTTCTTTTTCAAAAAAAATCTGCTTTAGAATTAGAAAATCCTCATATTCCATTTTAATGGGTAGGAAGTTCAGACATTCCAAAGAGCACTAACACAATAGAATCTACAAGATTTACTGGAATTGGCTGGTCTTTTTCAGGTCTTTAACGCTGTCCTAATTTACAGTTCCAACATTTCCTTTTGGAGGTGTTGTGGTCAAGAGTTTGGGTCTAGCTAGTTTGAGCAATAAGCTTGCACCAGAGAGAAAGGTCATTAAATTTGTCCTTACTCATCCTCTTCTTAGTTGTGTGACTTTGGCTCAGTTACTTACCATCCCTACATCTTAGTTTTCTTATTTTAAAAATGAGAATAATAATAACTTACCTCATAAAGTAGTTGTCAAGACTCAATGTGATGATACATATAAACTCTTAGTGAAAATTGCCAGACATATAGTAAGCATTTCATCAACATTACTTGTAATTAGCTATTACACCTTACCCAGGTAGAAAATATATATCGAATAGGTTTTTTATTGTTTTGATTTCTGACAAAACTTGTCTTTTCAGGCAAACCACCTTACTTAGACCACACCATGAGTTGTTTTTTCTCTGAGAGAATTGTTATAATGTAATAGCTGAAGTCTTAGGAAATATTGCTTAAATGATCCTTTGTGCAACTCCCTACTGTAAAAGGATAGTGTTAGGTGTAATGTGTTCTAGAAACAAAGTGACCTTTAAAAAAGAACAATTTATTCATAAAAATAAATTACCAAAGAAAAGAGGGAAAAGGTCTCCTTGTACATTGCTAGTGCCATGTCTTTGGGCTGGTGTATTGCTTTGCATGGCTTGTGTGCTGTGTAGGAAAAGTTTCTTATGTCAGAGCTAATGGAGCCTATGAAAAAGGAATATTGAAATTTACTGCAGTAAAAGATATAGGATCTGTTCTACAGAAAACCCCACAGGCAAAGGCAGTAGATACAAAATGCAAATGGTGAATAAGTACTTCTTAAAAAAGTGTCAACCAGCAATTAAGCTCCTTTTCAAAAATAGACAAATTTCCACAGCATGGTTAAGTCTATTGATCATTCTTATCTTTATTACTATTAGCAGTAGTAGCAATAATAATAATTATTGATGTTTATTGGGTTTATTCCTGGGTAAACTGCATTACATGCTTTTTTTAAAATTCATTCAGTGAGAGGAGGGGAAGCAGAGACATACTCCCACATGCACCCTGACCAGGATATATCTGGCAAACCCACTATGGAGCGATGCTCTGCCCATCTGGGGCTTTGCTCCATTGCTCAGCAAGTGAACTCTTCTTAGCGCCTGAGGCAGAAGCCATGGAGTCATCCTCAGTGCCCAGGGACAACTCACTCCAATCAAGCCATGGCTGCAGGAGGGGAAAAGAGAGAGAGCCGTAGAGAAGCAGATGGGAGCTTCTCTTGTATGCCCTGACCAAGAATTAAACCTGGGACATTCACATTCTGGACTGATGCTCTACCACTGAGCCAACCCCCCCAGGGCCCTGAATGCTTTATTTCATTGAATTTTCTCAACAACTCTGAATTAGTGGCTATTATTACAATTTCCCCCACTACCCAAAAGTAGAGCATTCCTATGAAATGCTCTACTTCTTTCTTCTTTCTTTTCTTTTTTTTTTTAGATTTTATTTATTCATTTTAGAGAGAGGAGAGAGAGAGACTGAGAGAGAGAGAAGGAGAGAAGGAGCAGGAAGCATCAACTCCTATATGTGCCTTGATGAGGCAAGCCTGGGGTTTCCAACCAGCAACCTCAGTATTATAGGTCTACACTTTTTCCACTGTGCCACCACAGGTCAGGTCCCTATGAAACTTTTCATAAGTCAAAATGGTGTAAAGTAAAGAAACAATTACCTGCAGACAAATCTTGCTATCAGATGCACAAAATAAATTGAGACAAAGCCCAGATGCTCACAGACACAGATCAAAGCAATGGTGGCTTGATGCTGAGAAGCCGAGTGTAGCTTCCAGGGAAGGAGCTTGGCGGGCCACCTGCTGCTCAAGATGTGTGCTGTGTCTTTAACAACCGGCTGCAAAAACAGACACTGTACACAATTTTCACTTTTCACTTCTTTTCATAAACGTGAAAACCCTTTCCATGATTGAAAACAGTTACTAATGTAGGTCTTTCATAAACGTGAAGTGGTGTAAAATGAACTTTTGAAAAGCTGTGGGATGCCTGTATTCTGTTTTTCTGATGAGGAAATTAATGCTTAGGAATAGTAACTAACTTGCCCAATTCCACTATAGTTTGTAAGTGGCATAGGGTTGTTTGTAACCTAGCACCGCATGGCTTCAGTGCACACGATTGTGGGAAGAAATGGAGATTTTGATGAATGTGATGGAAAAAGAGAAAGACTCAGTTTTGAAGCTCTAAGTCCTTTCTTAAAGGTTATGTCTGAATTGAGGGTCTTGTTGTGAGCCTTTCCACAGACAGGTACAGTATTGGGCTGTGGGATGAGGGAGAAGGTGCAAGGGGGGAATGCAAACAAGTGAGGAAGACTTTGAAGACCAAGTCGGAATGCTCTGCAAGTTTGGCAGCAGTATTGACAGCTCATGCTCAGGCTTTGATAGCCAGAGGTGTTTGTTCTGACTGACAAAGGCTTTTATTATCTACCTTTGTGATCACCATTCTGGAACTCCTGGGCAGTCCTGCTTTCAAATACCCGGTTCCCCTGTTTATCATAAGTACATTCACACTTGTCAGGCTAAGTTTGGGAATCATGGTCTTGCAATTATGGGCACCGTTTCCAGAGCCTCTCAGTTCCAATTCATTGACTTCAGCTGACAGGGTGGATCTTCTCTGAGCGTTGCCAGCCTCTGTCCTAAGACAAGGACATCATCCTAGTGACAGCTTTGACAATCTCCCACTCTCCTGTGTGGGGAGGGAATATTGTTTAGGACACTGTATTGTTGGTTATTTTATTTGCAGTGTCATTTGTGTTGTTTAATTAAATAGTTCTAAATCCCTTTCATGGTAAGAGTTTAACATATATTTTTCCTTTGATCATCTTTAAACACAGTTGGTGATTTGGATGAATTTATCTATAATTACAGAATGTTGTCCTTGACTATGTTAAGGGGAATTTTTGACAAAGAAACTACTTCATTTATAAAGTTGTTGACCTTGAATTAAATAAAATACAAACTAGATATATACTTTTAGAAATAAGAGACAACAATATTGTTCTGTATAATAGGCTGGGGGGAAGTCCCAAAGATTTTTGTCACTGTAAAAGAAAAATACTGGTTTCATTTATTTTTTTATGTTGGGTTTGGAGCCCACCAGCCACATTTCACTAGGTATTGCCATGGAATGAGCAGTGAATATTGGGATACCTGGGCTCTAGTTTTGGCTTTGTCATTGTATAATCCAGAAACCTTGGGTTTAAGTTGCAAAAAGGGCAAACCAAAATCACTTAAGCATAAGGGAGTTTATTGCTTATGCAGCCCAGATGCTCGGGGTAGATGTGATCTTAGTTACCTTAGAGCTGTCAATTATGTCAGCAAGACTCCATTTCTTTTCATCTCTCAACTCTACCTTCTGTTTGTCTGCTTCATTCACAGACTCCAAGTAGCAGTTTAAAAACCTCTTGCTCTTCCTAAGCTCCAGACCAGCATGAAAGGGCAAGAAATTTTCCCAGGAGTCCTAAGTTTCACTCTGATTGGACAGACCAACCGTGTGGGTGGAGCTTCATCTAAAGCCCATAAAAGTGGGGAGGCGAGATCCTTTGACAAAAATTGGGGCTGTTAGCAGGAGAAGAAGAAATTTACACCAAGGAGGTGTCAATGTCACTCACCATTGTGTGACTGTGGGAGAATAACTAAAACCATTTATTCAATGAACCTCTCTCTCAGTGCTGTGAAGTGTCACATCTACTATACATCAACTGTCTTTATAGGCACCTGTTTTAAGCTATCTGTTCTATTCTTTTTGGCTTATTATGTCCATTTTGTGCACCAATAATTTTCTTTAACATAGGACTCAGATTCTACACATGTGAATAGAGCAAGACCTAGAAAACCCAGTGTCCCACCCACCAAGGCTCTTCCCATGTTTCGTCATCCATCCCAACAGTGATTTGCTGATCTGCTGTCTAACAGATATCATTACCAATCCCTTTTCTTGTCCACTCATTTGTAACAATGGCATGCTGTTTGTTGTTTTTATCACTTGTGGTATTTGAATTAAATGAAATTGAGTTGCAAAATCTGAGACATTTGGAGAAGGTTCCCTATGAAGAGGGAGCCATACCGTTGGCAAGGGGAACTGAGAAGGTAACAATTTCAAAGGGGAGGACTCAGTGACCAGTAAAGCTGGGTAACAAACAGAAGTGAGAAAGGGGCCATGCAAGCTGGGGTTTCAGGGCATAAACAGACCTTCCAAAAATGCCCAGAAAGAACAGGATCCTATGGCTCTTTTAGCCCATGCCTCACTATAAATACTCAGTGAAACATAATGGGAATAAAATAAAGGCAGATAAAAGACAAGATGTAGATAAAAATACACATAATTTTTGTGAATATCGTTTTTTAAGCCCGCAATTTTTTCTCCCTCTGAGAATAGGTTTAACTCTCACTGTATGTGCTATCTCAATGTGATTTTGTATTAACAATGCAAATAGCATGATTTTTTATCTCTGTACTTTAATTTTCTGGCTCTTTTCCAGTGGCAATGACCACCTTTGTTCTTCTTTGAAAAAAATTATCTGTTTGTAGCACTCCCAAACAACAGGCTTGAGCAAAACTTCACAGAAAGATGATTTTAAAAAGCTACCTGCTTTAAAGAAGCTAACCCTATTACGAAAAAAGTAGGAGAGTGAGATTCTAGGACTACATGATTAAAATAGAAACTAAGCTGTTTAGCTCAGAGATCACGTCTTTTCAGGTGATGGTGTCTGGCACACTGTCTAAGTATGTGGGGGTTATTGATGATAATTACAAGTATGAGTTGAGGAATGTTTAGGAAAGCAGCTGAACTAAGATGAGTTAATTAAAAACACTGGACCTTGTTGAAATCACCATTCTACATATTTAACAGAAGCCAGCCAAGGAAATAGACAGCAAGGTTAAACTGCATGTGCAACTCAGATATCAACTGTGCTCTTGGGCTTTGACTTCTGCATCTGAATGTGTTGATCTTAGTTAGCCAGCTTGGATGCAGAAGCCAATCCTCTCCCATTTCCCCAATCAGAATCCTCCACCCATAAGCATTACCAAGAAAAGAAGAATTGAGCAAATATTTTGTAGAGAAGGAGGAGGATTGAGGTGGACCCCTGCATATCCCACAGAAAACTAGTTTAAAACTCCCCGTAAATATTTCTGATCTCTCCAGTGTTCTGGGCCCACTCCAAAGGGAAGACCTTTCCCTCAGACTTCTCCTAGGTATACCCAAACATGTTGGGTGCTTCTCTCTACACCCAGCCTTCCTTTTTTTTTTTCCTAACTCTTTAGAACATCTCACATTCTCATTATCTTCTGCATAGCATGCGAGCCATCATGCTTTATCATTTGGTCATGTCCTGGAGATTCTTATGGCCACTCTAAGAGGCTTATTAATTAATTCAACAAAGGTTTATTGGGTGCTTACCACTGTGCCAAGCACTGTTCTAAGGATCTGGGATATATAGCAGTGAGCAAAACAGATAAAAAATCCTTACTATCAAGGAGCTATCTTCTAGTGGAAGGTAACAGACCCAAATAAATAAACAAACAGAACAAATAAATAATGAAAATATATAATTTCAGATAGTGATAAGAACTATGCACAAAAATAAGGCAAAGAAGAGATATTAATACCGGAGGGGGCGGGTTTTGCAATTTTTATAAAATGGTTAGGGAAGATCTTTTGATAAGGTAAGATTTGAGCTCATTCCTGAAAGAGGTGAGGGAGTGAATCTTGACTAAAAGAAACAGTGAGAGCATGGTTCTGGTGCAGACATGTACCTGGCTTGATTCTGGGACAGTAGGAAGGCCATTGCGGCTGAAGCTGAGTAAGGGGAAGAGTACATAAAGCTGTAGCTGGAAAAATAACTGGGCAAGATCTTGAAGGGTCTTATCCTGTGAATATTTTGGTCTTTATATTGAGCAAGATGAGGAGATGTTGTGGGATTTAAGGGAGAGAAGCAACATAACCTGATAAATCTCCTGATGAATACTGGGCTGAGAATAGACTACAGAAGGTAGAGAAAAGCTGGTTAGAAGGTTTATCCTATAATTCATACTAGAGATAACAGTGGCTTGGAGGACAGTGAATTAGATGGAGCTGGTGAGAAGTGTTAGATCCTGGGTATATTTTAAAAGGATTGTTAATAGACTTTACTGATAATTAGGATGGGTATATGGAAAAAAAAGAAAAGAGGATAAAAGATAACTTTAAGATTGTTGGCTTGAGTACTGCAGTAAAGTGGGTTTTCACTTTCCAAGATGGGGAAAACTATGTGTGTGATGGTGGTAATGGGGGTGGGGTGGGGTTGGTGAGGCTGAGGAGGACAGTAATCTTATTTTGGACACTGTAAATTTGAGATACCCACTAGATAATCTAGGGGAGATGTTGAGTAGGTCCTTGGGTATAAGATGCTGAAGTTCAAGGGAGAGATCTAGACTGACCATATAAATTTGGGAATTTTAAACATAAACAATAGTTGAAAACATGAGAGTTGTTGAGATCACCACGGTGGCTGATATAATCCGATGACATGAGATTCTAAAGTTATCAGAGTATATCATCTGAACAAATAAGATGCACCTCCTGAGTGGATGTTGGTGTACATGTTACTCCATGGAAGGTAGCAGGCATGTAAGACCCTCCATGATCTGACCCCGTATTTCCTCTCTGACAACCTCCTACTTCCTCTTCTTACTCTTGCTCATTCTGTTCCTGGCACACTTCCTTCCTTACTATTCCTTGAACATGCCACATATGTCATAATTTAATGACTTTGGCACTTGCTTTTGTTTCTACAAAAAAGGCTTTTGCTTGATTGCTGCCTTCAGACTTCTCAATGTCACCTAATGTATTACTTATCTCTTGCTGTGTAAAAATTACTCTAAAATTTAGTGGTTTAAAATGATAACAAACATCTACAGTGGTACCTTCAGATACAAACAGACCAACATACAAATTTTTTTTAACATACGAGCTGCAACTTGGTCTGTATTTTTGTTTGAGATCTGAGCAAAATTCCGAGATACGAGTCATGATTTGGGAAGCTGTTGCTTGTTGGCGCATTGGCACATGGGTCCAGTATTGGCAGTTTGATATAAAAATTGACTGACTTATGAGCTCGGTTACAGAACGAATTAAATTCATATCTCAAGGTACCACTGTATTATTATCTCACCTTTTCTATAGGCCAGAAATTTGAAGCAAGCTTCACTGGGTGGTTCTAACTAAGGCTTCTTCACAGGGTTGGAGTCAGCTGGGGCTAAAGGCATCCGAACACTGGAGGTTCCACTTTCAAGGTGATTCAGTCACATTTCTGACAGATTAGTGCTGTTGGTGGGTAGTTTGAATTCCTCTCTACATGGGCTTCTCTAAAGGCTGCTTGAGGGTCTCATGACATGGTGGCTGGTTTGCCCCAGGGTCAGTGATCCAAAAAAGCAACATGGAAGCTTCAGTACCTTTTATGATTCAACCTCAGAAGTCAAATACCTCAATCTCTGCTGTGTTCTACTGCTTGGAGACCAGCCCTGATTTACTGTGGGAGAAGACTGTACAAGGGTGTCAATACCAGGATGAGGCTCACCAAGGGCTATCTTGAAAGCTGGGTACCACAGCTTATCACAGATGCCTTTTCTGATTATCCTGTATATTACAGTCTAAATCAGGGGTTGGGAACCTATGGCTTGCGAGCCAGATGTGGCTCTTTTGATGGCTGCATCTGGCTTGCAGACAAATCTTTAATAAAAAATAACATTAAAATATAAAACATTCTCATGTATTACAATCCATTCATTTCCTACCACTCATGTTCATGGTTGCGGGTGGCTGGAGCTAATCATAACTGTCTAACGGGAAAACACCAAAGTTTTATTGGATAATGCATAATATACACGAGCTGTGAGGTCAGGAAGTAAACTTCCCTTCTTTTAATCAAGTAGTCAGCTACCTAATTGCAGAAACCCTTTTGATGAAGAAGATGGCTAAAAGAAAAAAAGACGAGGAGTATTGTATTTTTCAGCAGGAATGGACAGAGGAATTTGCCTTTGTGGAGAGAGCAGGTTCTGCAGTGTGTCTAATATGCAATGATAAAATTGTATTGATGAAACGGTCAAATATAAAGCGGCACTTGGACACACACCATACTACATTTGCATCAAAATATCCAGCGGGGGACAGCAGAAAGAAAGCATGTCAAGAGCTACTGTGCAGAGTGCAAGCTAGTTAGCAGCAACTCCATGTTTGGACCCAACAAGGTGACTGAAATTCGGCTACGTTTACTGGTGCTTTAGCAATTGTGAGAAACGGAAAACCATTCACAGATAAGGAGTATGCCAAAACATTCATGCTTGGCCTGACCTGTGGTGGCGCAGTGGATAAAGCGTCGACCTGGGAACACTGAGGTCGCCAGTTCAAAACCCTGCACTGGTCTGGTCAAGGCACATATGGGAGTTGAGCTTCCAGCTCCTCCCCCCCTTTCTCTCTCTTTCTCTCTCTCTCTCTCACTCTGTTTCCTATCTAAAATGAATAAAATGAAAATTAAAAAAAAAAAAAAACATTCATGCTTGATGCTGCCAATGAACTTTTTGACTACTTTTCAGATAAAGACAAGATAATTAAATAAATAAAAGACATGCCTCTGTCTGTAAGAACTGTTCACGATCATACCATCATGATGGCAAATCTAATTGAAGTGACACAGTGAAGGACATAAATGCAGCACCATTCTTTTCTCTCACTTTGGATGAGTCAACAGACATAAGCCATTTATCCCAGTTCAGCGTGATTGCAAGGTAAGCTGTCAGTGACACACTATGTGAGGAAAGTCTTGCTGTTTTGCATATGAAAGAGACAACAAGAGGGGGAGGATTTATTCAAGTCTTTCAGTGAGTTCCCTAAAGAAAAAAGTCTACTGATGGATAAACTTATTTCGGTGTGTACTGATGGTGCTCTGTGCATGGTGGGGAAAAACAGAGGATTTGTAGTGCTTCTTTGTGAACATGAAAAGAGACCCATCCTAAGTTTTCCCTGCATTCTACATCAGGAGGCACTTTGTGCTCAGATGTGTGATGAGCAGCTAGGTGAGGTGATATCGCTGGTCATTCAGGTGGTCAACTTTATTGTTGCCCTAACTTTAAATGATCGCCAGTTTAAAACACTGCTGGATGAAGTTGGGAATAATTATCCTGGTCTGCTTCTGCACAGCAATATGCGTTGGTTGTCAAGAGGGAAGGTGCTCAGCCGTTTCGCAGCTTCTCTGAGCAAAATCTGGACTTTTCTTGAAATGAAAAACGTCGAGCATCCTGAGTTAGCTAACACTGAGTGACTCTTCAAGTTCTACTATCTTGTGGATATGACTGAACATCTGAACCAGCACAATGTGAAAATGCAAGGTGTTGGAAATACAGTCTTATCCCTTCAACAAGCAGTGTTTGCATTTGAAAACAAGCTGGAACTCTTCATCGCTGACATTGAAATAGGTTGTTTACTACACTTTGAAAAACTGGGAGAGTTTAAGATGCATGCACAGCAAGTGACCCTGCTCAGCATCTTGATCTACAGCAGCTAGCAGGCTTCACATCTAATCGTCTGCAGTCATTCAAAGCATGCTTTGGAGAATTTCATGAGCACACTCATCTTTTTAAGTTCATCACCCATCCACATGAGTGTGCAGTGGACAGTGCCAACCTGAGTTACATCCCTGTTGTCTCCGTCAGAGATTTGAGCTACAAGTTGCTGACCTAAAGGCCTCAGACATGTGGGTGAATAAGTTCAAATCACTGAATGAAGATTTGGAAAGACTTGCACGACAGCAAGCAGAGTTGGCGAGCAAACACAAGTGGGGAGAAATGAAAAAAGTTCAACCCGGAGACCAGCTGATTGTCAAAACTTGGAATGCGCTTCCCGTCACATACCACACACTGCAGCATGTGAGTACTGCTGTACTGACAATGTTTGGCTCTATGCATGCATGTGAGCAGTCTCTCTCACATCTAAAGAATGTTAAAAATAACCTATGATCACATTTAACGGAGGGAATGGAAGTCTCAACGCCTGCATGAAGCTTAACCTCACCACCAATCAACCAGACTACAAAGCCATCAGAAAACAATGCAGCACCAGAATTTGCATTAATGGTAAGAAGTACTTTATTTATCATTGGTTAGCAACAGCATAACAACGTTATTAAAAAGAATTCAGAGACTTATTGTACTTTAAAAGTGTTGGTCTTACATAAAATGCACATTTACTTGTATTTAGTGGTAACCATATTGTATGGCTCTCACAAAATAACATTTTAAAATATGTGGTGTTCATGGCTCTCTCAGCCAAAACGGTTCCTGACCCCTGGTCTAAATGAATGTGTTTAATCCCCCTGCTAATTCATAAGTGGAAGTCCTAAGCCCCACTGTGGCTGTAGTTGGAGAAAGGGAGCAATTAAGGTTAAGTGAAGTAAGAAAGGTGGGGCCTTAATCAGATAGGATTAGTGTCTTTATAAAAAGAGACACCAGAAAGTTCATACCAAGGAAAGATTATGTGAGGACATAGAGAAAAGGCAGCTGTCTGCAAGCCAGAAACTAAATTGGCTGAAATCTTGATCTGGACTTTTAGCCTCCAGCACCATGAGAAAATACATTTCTGTTGATTAAGTCACCCTCTCTATGGCATTTTATTATGACAGCCCAAGCAGACTAATATACTTCATAAAAAAGCAGCACTCAATTTCTCAGCAAATTCCATTCCCTTTATTCTGCTTTATTTTTTCCCCACAGTACTTATCACAACTTGACATTTTCTCCATTTATTTGTGTAGTGTCTATCTTACCTTCCTAGAGTGTAAGCTTCCTGAAAGCAGGGACTTTGTCTTCTTGATATAGTGTTATATGTATCCTCAATCCCCAAAACAATATATGGACCATGAAAGGTACACACAATTATTTATTGAATCATAAAAGAATAGATGGATATTTGTCCTTAATTTATTTATCTTTGTCATCTCCTTGATGGTCTAGGATTGTTCTGACTTTTGTTAAATTTGATATTTGTTATACCTGTCTGAGCACCAATTCTGAAATCAGGCATGAGAGAGAAATATTTTTAAAATCTTAATCTAGTGTTTCTATTATTCATTGTAATTGGTTATTTGAAAATTAAGACAGTAAAATATAAGCCCCTTTGAGGTAATTTGAGGCTGCTTTTGCCTAAGCAATAAACTGTTGGAAAACTAAAATCTTTGCAACTGTTTCTTTTGCCTTCTGGTGAGAATTCTGTACCTTTGTAGAGAAGTGGCAAGAATATATAATGACTAATCCTGATGAAATACGTGTGTATGTGTATGTGCATGTAATCATAATAGAGAGTGAGACTGGAAAGAAATACAAAATACATTTCTGTATACGTGTATTCCAATTTTTCCATCATTTTTTTATGTAGTACTTCTGTAATTAGACATAAAAAAGTTATAATAGATGAAATAGCCTGACCAGGCGGTGGCGCAGTGGATAGAGCGTCAGACTGGGATGCGGAAGACCCAGGTTCGAGACCCTGAGCTCGCCAGCTTGAGCGTGGGCCCATCTGGCTTGAGCAAAAGCTTGTCAGCTTGGACCCAAGGTCGCTGACTCCAGCAAGGGGTTGCTCAGTCTGCTGAAGGCCCGTGGTCAAGGCACATGTGAGAAAACAATCAATGAACAACTAAGGTGTCGCAACGGCAATGAAAAACTAATGATTGATGCTTCTCACCTCTCTCCATTCCTGTTTGTCTATCCCTATTTATCCCTCTCTCTGACTCCCTCTCTGTCCCTGTAAAATAAATAAATAAATAAATAAAATATTAAAAAAAGATGAAATAAATAAAAAGAATAATAACTTTAAAGTGAGATAAACTCATTCATATCTATGCTCTGCTTCTTATGTTGTGTAGTTATTTAATCTATTTGTGTCTTGGTTTCCTGCTCTGTAGATAGGAGACAATAATATGGAACATTGGCCTTGACTTAGGCAGAAAAATGTCACAGTGTTGGAATGTATTGGCTCATTCATACAGCTTTCAATGAAGTCCTGAAAGAATAGGGACAAGTGTAGCCCAAGCTGACTCCTGTAAGAGGAAACAGGATATAACCTTGCTAGGCCCAAAGTTCTTTCTGTTTGCAGAACCTGGGGCAGCCAGACTGACTGATCAAGGGCATTACTTCATTGCCAAGAACAGGAGTTTCTGCCAGTCTTCTCTGGCTGGATATAGAATACACCAAGGACTGGTTGTTCTCTTGAGTTGCTTTTATTCAAAAAGGAGTCTACTGTGGTTACCTTATTTCCTTTCTATCATTGTTCTATTGAGTATGGTGTATTGGAAATGTTTAAATGATTGTGGTTGAACTCTGAAAGTTATAAATGGACCTGACTTAGAAGGCACATTCCCCAGAGATGTTGGACTTAAGGCTAAATGTAATAATAGGGCAAAACTTCTGGTTGTCTCTCTCACAAAGCCCCTTGATTCATAATAAATGCTGCTACCATCCTCATCATTATTACTACTGCTACTATTTTCTCTCCCCCTGCAGTACACAGACACTGTCATCCATTTCCCTTCATCTTGCTTAATCTCATAGGCCTGAGATTCCATATAAGTATGATCATGCTTATAGCTGAGATTTTAAAAAAGCCAGAGCAACAGGAAGTCAGTATACTTTCAGCCAATAGGATGCTGGGAGAAACTAAGTCAGTAGGGATAAATTAGTCATCATTCAGATACTGATGGACTAAGACAATTCTAACCAAACTGGAGTGGGAACACAGGGGATTCAGAAAGGCAGACCAATAAACAAGAAAACCCATGAACAGAAACTACCTTGTATTGGTTGGACTTCCATCTTTTGTGTCTTTCCCATCCTCCTGAGGTGGATCAGTACTGCAATCCTCTCCTTTCTCTTTGCCTCTCTTGTGTTTTCCTAGATACCACCTCTATATCTCTGTATCTCTTTTTCCCTTCTTTATTTTTCATTCTTCCATCTTGAGTCTTTTTTTTTTCACATTCCCATTTCTACTTTTGAGTGGGCTTGACAGACTTCTCTTAGCTTCTAAAAATCTGTTAATGAACATATACTGTCAAGAGATTTAAGTTTTATACTTAATTGACTGCTATAGTCTGAATGTTTGTGTCCCCCCCTCCCCCACTGCCCCTCACCCCTGCCAAATTCACATGTTGAAATCCTAACTCCCAAAGATGGTAGTATTAGGAGGTGGGGCCTTTGGGAGGTGCTTAGGTCATTAAGGTGGAGCTCTCATGAATGGGTTTGGTGCTCTTTTCAAATAAACTCTGGAGGGAGTGTAGCCCCTTGCATTGTGTGAGAACACAGGGAGAAGGCACGAACCAGGCTATGAACCAGGAAGAGTGCCATCACCACAGGATGCAGCCATGCTGCCACCTTGATCTTGACTTCCCAGCCTTCAGAATTGTAAGAAACAAATTTCTGTTGTTTATAAGCTACCTAATCTGAGATATTTTGTTATAGCAGCCTAAATGGACTAAGACACTAACTTTACAAATACCATCATTACATTTACTTGTCTTGAACTTGGGGGAAGATGATAAAATCCCTTTATTTATCATGCCAAATCCAAATATTTGATACTCATCTAAGCTCAGCCTAAAGTAAGTTTCTGTATTTCATTGATAGAAATAGCCATTCTCTTAAAAATTTATAAAGTTATCTATCTTCCCCCATGTTATGTTTTTTAAAGATTTGTATTAGTTACTTTACACAGGTAAAGAAATTTTACATTCAGTTTTGGATTTTTGAATTTTCTTGAAAGGTCAGAAGATCTGGTGACACATGATACATTTCTGCAGGCCAATGGCTGCTGTAGCTGAGTCATGGCTTCCCTCCATTTATATGTGGCAGTAGCCCTTCAGTTCAGCGCTGTCCCCAACTGGGCAACTTCATGCATTCATGGCACCTAGTTGGCCTCTGCAGGCCTTTCATTGTTTGACCTCCTTGTTAGAGAAAGTGCCCTGTAGTTTCTCTGTGAACCCTATCACCTTCTCCCTGATAATAGACTTTAGAACAAAACTGTGCCCAGAGATTGGTGAGAAGTACATTAACGACGATGAAGGAGTGAAAGGCATTTTGTTCAGAGAGTTCACTCATTCATTCATTCATTCATTCATTCCTATTACCCTACTTTCTATCATTGCCTGCTGCTTTAGTTTTTTAAATAAACACCATAAAAAGTGCCAACATTACAAAAAGGTATATGTAAAAAGTAGTGTCTCTCACTCAAATCTCCTAATCCTCCTTCTCAGAAGCTACCTCTCTGATTAGTTTTTTGTGTATTCCTTCCCAAGAAAGTCTTTACAGGTATACAAGTTAACACATACCCCATTCATGTTTTATCAAATGGTAGAAAACTGCAGATTGTTCTGCCTTTTCATTTTTTCACTTAATAATATATCTTGCAAATTATGCCACATTAGTATATACTTGCCTTATTCTTTCTAAATCCTGCAAAGCATTTCATTTTATTCATGTACTATAATTTGTTTAAGCTTATTGGTGGGCCTCTAACTTGTTTTTCATCTTTTATAAACAGAAACAATGCTTCAGTGAACATTTTTTTTTGTTCATATATGGGAAAAGAAAAATATGATAGCCTAGCTGTTGAATAAGTTTTGAAAATGGAATTGCTTGGTCAAAAGATGTAAGCAACAGTGTGCTGGAGTCAACTTGCACAGGCCCATGAGAAGCAGATCAAGTATACTTCTTCTCAACTTCATGATCAATAATATCACGTTGGTAACTTGAAAGTGGTTATAGTGAGAATATATCCATCATGGAAATCTGCAAACAATTTAAACTAGGACTTTCCCCTTATTCCCTGGAGACCTGATTGTTAAATACTGCCATACTATGATTTAATTCTGACACTACCTGGACTTGGTGCGGGTTCCACAGGTTAAGGGCACAGTTCCCAAGAAAACTGCTCTCACTTCAGATGCCAACCTCAAGTCCAACATCAAGGACACCCACACTTCTGACTAATGTACTACAGATTTGGGGGTTCCCATGACCCTTTCAGGTTCAATAATTCACTAAAATAACTCATGGACGTCAGGAAAGCATTACATTTTATTTTTAAAGTTTTATTATGAAAAATGCAAATCAAGTGAGGTCTTTCAGGGTAGCAAATATGGAGTTTTTGTCTTGTCTCCTTGTGGCTTCAGGACACATCACCTTTCTGGTGTGCCAATGTGTTCACCAACCAGAAAGTTCACTGGAGCTTCAAGTGTCCAGAGTTTTTATTGGGGCTTCACTCTGTAGGCATGGTTGATTGAATCATTGGCTGCATGATTGAACTCAATCTCCAGCCTTGTACCTTCCCTAGAGGCTAGGAGATTGGGCTGGGCTCAGGTGGCCAAGTCCCAATCCTCTAATCTCATGGTTGGTCTTTCTGGCTTGGCTAGTTCCCATCCTGAAACTTTCTAGGAGTTCACCATCAGTGACTTCATTAACAAACTCAGATGTGATCCCAGGGGTCCACCATGAAAAACAAGGGATTCTACCATTCAGGAAATTTCAAGGGTTTAGAGCCTGTCCCAGAAACTTGGGACAAAGATCATTCAACTTCTTGATTATACAACCAACACTTAACAGTAAATCACTGAATATAAGCACTGAAAGTGTTGATAGATGTTTCCACATTAACCTACAAAGAGGTTGGGCCAAGTATGCATTCCTATCAGCACTGAGAATTTTTGGAGGGAAAATTCTGACCATGATGATTCATTATACCAGATTACTAGAGAATGCCAGGCATTTCTTGGAGACTGAGCACAAAGAACTCTAGGTCATTTATTTGTCTCAAAGAGGACACAGTTATATTCTTGCAGAGATCTTCAAATGAAACCCTATACTTGCAAATGTTCCTTATGGCTCTATGTTCTCACTACTTAGTCAAATAGTTGTCGGTGAAATTTGCCAGCTATTGATAGAATAAGAAGACTTCAAATACCTCACACTTGGCCTTTAACCTTCCTATAATCACAATGTTTTATTAGAAAAATTTCTCCAAAGATTGTCTCGTAACAGGACAAGACAAGTGAAACACCTTCCATGTATGCTGAAACCTCACAAATTTGGGTGAGACCAAATTTGGGTGAGACCATTCTGAAAGAGTGATTACTAGGAATAAAAATGTTTTGAAAATATTGTGCACTTTTACTATTTTCTTACACATGACATTGCTAATTTGTCCCAAAGCGAACCCTATTGGGTAATGCTTTAGTAGACTAGATAAGAAAAATATATAAACATTAAATAAGGCTGACTTATAATCATTGAAGTTTAATGAATATGTTATTCCTATAAATTCTAAGTGATTGACACTTATAAACTCCCTTAATCCAGAAAGATAATGCATTTACTATTTTACAAATGAGCGAATTGAGGCAGAGAGGCTAGGTAACTCAGTCAGGGATACACAGCTGGTAAGGGATAGAGTTAAACCCAGAAAATATGGTTTCAGAGACCATGTTTTCAGCTACAATACCACATGGCCTCTAAATTTATATGCAAAGAGAATAAAAGCCATCAGTGAGCAGAATATTTGATTTCCCAAATAAGCACTTAAAAAGTGACATCAAAGTCTCAAGGAATCAGGGGATGGGGATGTTTAGGTGAGAGGACCAGAACTGGGTGGCCATGTGGAAATGGTGTAAGTTGGTCTAACACCTTCCAGGACCAAGGCCAGGCTGCGGCATGGAACTTTATCCTGCACCTGAAGAACATCTCCTTCCATCTTATTGAATATTCCATGGGGACCACACAAAAGAACTGTGTCAACAGTTCTTCCTATTACTTACTGCTGGACCTTTCAACACAGTTACTTATGGATCTTCTGACAAGAGGAAGCCTGCCCATAGCCTGGGATTTCATGACACTTTATTGAAACAGCTAGGCCTAATATCTGGATTGTTCTATTAATAACTTGGTTAAGCTGGGAACTACATTTCACAGAATCCCCTTCTCTTGATGGTTATTGGTTAGAGTCGGCCAAGAGAGGACCTTGTATGAAATTTGGAAGGCAGAAGTGAAACACTGGTCGTGCCTTTCTGGAGGTCTTTTCACAGTCAGCTTCAGTAAGAGTCATAATCAGAGGGGCCAAGTCAGCGCTCTGGCCAGGTCCCCTGGGTCTCTGACTGTTTCTGTGTGCCTTTCCCCCAGCTTCAGTGTATTTTTATTTCCAAAGTCTCACACATACAACTCTTCTTGGGCGGCCTGTTCTCAGGCTACTGGAGTCAGAGAGATTGCTGGGAGATGACGGCCCCTTGGGGCAGACCTCAGATGACTAATGGGTGCAGTCATCATGAAAGCTCCAGGCACAGCTTACCCTCGGAGCTCCGCCAGGATCAGGCTGGACTGGTGCTGAGGCTGTACCTGCAGCCTCACCCCTGCCTGGCTTCCTCCTGCCCTGCTCACCTCCACTATTCTATAGGCCTTTCTGGGTAGCACTCCCCAAATAAGCCGCTAATGCATGAAACCTCACTCCAGGGACTATGTCCGGAGAAACCAATCTAAGACCGCCAGTCTTTATAAGAAGGAACATTGTCTTCCAATCTGATTTGACACGTGCTCCCAAATTCAAACCACCTCTTCTTTCTGGACAGGGTCCTACTTCGATTTTTTTTTTTTTATCCCAATGAAATGAGATCCGCAAAACCCAGGAGACTGAAGGTAGATAAAGGGTTTCGCTTACTCTCTGTCCCTTGCTAATAAAAGCGAACAGTTTGAGTGTTATCAGTCTGCATCTAATCAGGAAAGCAGAAACTACTGTGGGTGTTTTGAAACTACTGAGGGCTGTAAAGGCATTAGAAGGAAAGGAGAAAAACTGGAAGGTAAGATCCCCCAAGGATCAGTAACCGCCGGAAGCGGCTACCACCTCCAGATTGGAGAGAACCAAGAGGAAAAAATGTTACTCCGAGTGCACACTGTGCTTTTGTCGGAGCCGCGTTGGCAGGCTTGGCAGAGACCCAGAAGCCGCACTCGCCCACAGCTACCGCTGCCTCCTCCGTCGCGGCTCCTTCATTGTGGCGGCCGTCACCCGCCTCCAAGCGCACAACCAGGCCCGCAGAGGGAAGGCTTCTTCCTTCCGCTCACCTTCCAGACTCCTGCCGGGGCCTCGGGGCCTCGCATCGGTAGCATCTGACAGCAAGCCAGGTGGAAAACAAGTCTTGGAAGTGTCGTCTGCAGCTTTCTGCTCTGGCAGGAGAAACTGGGCTATGAGAGGGGTATAGGGCTGAGACACAGCAGACACCAGCTAGCATCTCACCCCCAATTTTCCACCCTCTTCCCGATGGTACAACTCAACCAGAGACCCCCAAAGCTTGAGAATTGGTATAGGATGCCTTATTGGGATGGATGCGGAGGGTGGGGGGTGGTGGCAAGAGACAGGACAATGAATGGGACAGCAAAAGGCAGTGCCTGCAGTCTAAGAACACTTGGGAGATGTCCACGCATGAAAGTTTAGCCCCTTTCAGGGTCTTACGTAAGGCGAAAATTAAGGGGATCCCCTTTTTAAAATTTTCTTTGGGACACGTGGGGATAAGCTTTCCTCTAAACTCTGATCGAACCTTATACCTCTCCCAGGAACAAGCAAGCAAGCTTGCTTTCAAACGCAAGCAAATTCTCACAGGAGACTTGCAGACTTGGTGAGTTCTCCCCTTGGGTTGCAAAATGCAGCACGTCTCCTGGAACGGGTCCAGAGACCTTGGCATCTGCTGTTAGAATCAGAGTCACAGTCGGTTAATCCCATCTGCTTTTGAGAAACAGGGAAATCAGCGTCCTGGTTCTCAGGCTCCAGGCGGGGCCTGCTTCCCTGGGTCTCCCATAGGTCACCATTCTGAGAATTTTTAGCTCTGTAGTAAAAGGGAGAGCGTAAACCCCCACTGTATTAATTTTCTATTGCTGCTGTAACAAATTATCACAACCTTAGTGGTTTAAAAATCACACTCATTGTCTTGGAATTCTGGATGGGTACCACTGGTCTACAATCAAGGTGTCAGCAGGCTTGCGTTTCTTCTGGAGGCTTAAGGGCAAAAGCTGCTTGTTTGCCTTTTCTTGATTCTAGAGGCCACGCGTAGTGCATCACTGTTAAAATGACCTTATGACTCCATTGTGTTTACCTGGATCGTCCAGGCTACCTCTCCCCTTTTCGAGATCCTTAACTTACCACACCTGCAAAAAATCCCTTTTATCTTGTAACATACTCCCAGGTTTCATCCACAGGGAGCCATTATTCAGCCTACCGTACTTACTACCTGTACTATTTGTGAAACGGAGGGGAGGTGGAGAGCAAGCACTGCGTGTTGAGCTGGGTCATCATCATTCCGCATTGAGTGGGAAAGGCAGCTTCCACGTAGCTGCTGAAAACGAAAATGATTCGGCAAATAAATCAATCTTACTCAACCTGAATTTCCTTGACCTTTTACTATATTCAGTCAACCACTTTAGGACCCAGTGCCTTTTTATTGAACGAGCACTTTTTAAAACAGCTGTCACGTATGCCCCAGGTTCTGGGACACAAGGAGTTCACACAGAGGGCAGAAAACAGACCACGGGAAAAACTGAGCTGGTCTGAAAGAGTTGCGGGCTTGAGATACGTCTACAGATCAGTGTGAGCACACAGCCAGGTGACTCTGGACCTTTGGAAATCAACCCTGCACAGATGCTGGGCTTGGGAAATCTCACCAAGTGCCAAGGGCATGACATGTTGCTCGGGAGTTTTAAAACCACCGGCGCCGAGCTGTTCAATGGCGGAATGCACCCGAATTACCTATAGAGCTTGTTCATAATATAGATGGTCTCCCAGACCCACTGCCCTCAGAGTTTCTGGATCAAAAGTTCTGGGGTAAGGCCCTGGAATCGATATGTTTAACGGATGCTGAGGATTATCCTCAATGAAGTTTGTCTTAGAGCCCTTATTAGCATTAAAAAACCAAGGATTGTTTCTGTGAAACAGAGAAGTGTGTCACAGGAACTCAACCCAATGCCAGCTGGGTATTTACAATATTTATTACCATGAAGCTACACTTTCAATATTGTCTTGTTCAGGGTTCATTCTAAATGTGGTCAATATGCCTAAAATTGCAATAGTTGTGAGATAGTATATATATGCATATCTCTATCAGTCTATATACACATACCCACAAATGCATATAATATATAAATATATATGTTAAAATTCCTGGGAAACAGTGGAAGTACAGTGTTAAAATGCGATATTTCAAGATTGCTGCTTCCCATGAAAGAGGAAGCTGAGGTTCTGGGATGAGCTCAAGGTTCTTTCAGACTGTGTTTGCTGGTTTTTGTCTCTATACTTGGCACCCGCGCATGGGAGAGCAGAGTCTAGTTCTGCATGAGCACATACAGTATTTCGTAATGCATTGATCTCTATCTTGCTAATTAAAAAACAAAGTTTTGTAGAGTGAAAGCCAGTGATTATAGCCACCAAATTAAAAATTAGGACTAAGGATAAAGTTTAACAAGAAAATATAACAACAGGAAGTTAGAATAATGTCTCCTCTGTATCATTTAAGAATTAACAGGTTCAATAACAACAAAAGGGAGGGGGAAATATGTCCTATTTATTGGGAAATTAGCCAGGAAAAGTGTCTGCTGCTACTTTATCCTCTGAAATATCCTTCTAGACTATGAAATTTTAATAGGCAGATTTCACCCTAGAAGCTTAATAAATGTCATTGGAAGACATGGTTCTTCCAACTCAGGCACTGACACAACCAAGATTGCTTTTTGTCCCTCATGAAGAGAAAGCTGGGTAGTACTGTGTCGATAAAACATGAGTGGGATTTAGGAGTCACATTTTCTGTGCTATCTGCCATAAGGCAAAGGGTACACAATAATTGTAATTTGTTTTTCAAAACCAGGAGAGTGTGGATATGTGATTTTCACTCTGCCAATGCATGTACTGAAGTCACTCCACTTCTAGACTTGAAAATAGAGCCACTGGATTTAGAAAGTAGATTTGTAACCCACATTATTTGATGGCAGTGATAAGATTTCTGTTTCCAGGGCAAAAGATGATTTGTTCAAGGATTATTTTTTCCCCCTCTTCACGGGACGCCTTGTGGTGCTTTAGTCTTCCTCTCTCCACACGCATGTGGCTTGAACTACTTAGAGCAGTGGTTCTCAACCTGGGCTGCACCCTGGAAATTATAGGGGAAACAAACAAAGAAACCCCAATACCCATATGCAGATCTCATTCCAGCCCAATTAATTCAGAATCTCTGGGGTCTAAAAGAGACCAGAATAATATGTGTGTGTGTGTGTGTGTGTGTGTGTGTGTGTGTAATTTATTTAAAGCTCCTAGGTGTTCATGATGAGCAGCCAAAATTGATATCCCCTGATTTAGAGCTAGGTTGTTTTCTCCTGGGGATTCCCAAGAATCAGGATGGAGATGTGGGTTTGGCTTGTGCTAGCAACAATACTTGGCAGAAGAGGCTGTGACCTGCGGTTTGAGATAATCTCTGTCTTAGGTCAGATTCCCCAGAAGTAGATCCTGAGGAGCGTGTGGGTGGGCACAAGTGTTTTCAATTAGAAAGTTCTCCCAGGAGAAGCTTGTAAGGGAGTGGGAAGGACAGGGTGTGTGGGCTAGAGGGCATGGGGTGTCTGGTCTCTGTAAGTGACTGCTCTCCATCCCACTGGCCAGGATGACATCTATTCGTCCCCTATCTGAGCTGGCCTTCTAGTGCCTCAGACAATAGATGCGGCAGAAATGGTGCTGAGACAATTCCTAGCTTATCTTTTAAGAGGTCTAGCAGCTTCTTGTCCTTAAGGGCAGTTGGCTGCCACATGAGAAAGTCACTCAGAGATCACTGAGCTGTGAAGAAATCTAAGCTAGTGACATGGTGAGGTCAGAGGGAGAACTGAGGAAACTAGATGACAGTCACCTATGACACCAGTCAAGCCATCCCAGCCAGTTCCCCAATCACTGGAGCCACACTGGCTGAGGTCTCCAAACATCACAGACAGAGACAAGACATCTCACCAGGCCTTGTCTAAATTCCTGACCAGGAGAACCATGAGCAAATAAAACAATCTATTTTAAGTACAGGGGTAGTTTGTTATGCAGCAATAGGTGAACGGAAACAGAAAGAAACCCAGTAGGGGTAAGATTTTAAGCAAAACCCTATGGGTATCTCTAACCTAATGCCATTGGGGAAATCAGAATTATGTCTCAGAGTTACCTTGACCCTAGGTTTTCATACTCCTGGTTACTGGGTAAGGCACACTTTGGGGACAGAGCCGGTGGCACAGACTCCCAGGCTCTTTTGGCTTTCTATAGAACATGGACAGGGTCAGTCACCCTCACGGCTCACCTGGCCTGTGGCACGCAAGCATCCATATCAGCACATGTCGTAGTAACTCTTGCCTGATAACTGTTTCTCAGCGTTTACCAGACAAACCTACCTGAGCAAAAACACCATGCAAGCATTCTCAGGCATAAAGCTAAAATTTGATCAACTAAAGGGAATCAGGACTTTATTTCACAATAACAGATTCTGGGAGAAGTCTTTGTAGATAGAAGAACAGGTAGGTGCAGTTTCTTTCTATTTTATTTTTTTATTTATTCATTTTTTGCAACTCTGGGGAAAACGCTCTGAAAAATAGTGCAGGTGGAAGATGCTTGCGTGGCAAAGCACAGGAAGGCAGCTCGCGACAACGCTGCGCATTTCCTGCTGTTCAGAGGAGCACGAAGCGAGATGTTCAAATCAATTGTTGGCAGGCCTGCATGACAGCCGTGTCGGCAAAACTAACTTCCTAATTTCTGACCCCACCGAAAAAATGCCTGTGGTCATTTGGTTGGGTTTAATTAGAACATAAATATTAGCTATTTTTAAAAGTGTAAATTGGTGAGAATTCGATTAGTCTTTCTAAAGAGAGAATTAATTTTCAATAAAGTGTTTTAGAAGAACTGTGCTGGCAGAGTTAGGAGGGAAGCCCTCATTTTTTAGAGGCAAATTTTGGCTCCCTCTGTCCTCTCCTTTTGCCTCAACACTTTTTTTTTTAAAAGCAGGAATAGGTGGTTTTATTTTTAACCCATAACATAAAGTGGTAAGTTCTGTGATATTCTTTCCTTGATTCGTCTACAAAGAAAAACAATTCTTTATTTAGTCTGTGGTTTTGAACAGGCACAGATGTTTAGAATGAATGAGCTCTGCAAGCCACAATGAAGAGCTTGGTCTATTCCACTTGCAATATACAACCCAGACCTCTGCCGGGCACCCAAAGCACTGGCACTGCACTGTTTGCTGGGCAAGATGGCAGCTTTTGGCAGTGCCAGAAAGGCTGACCTGCTGGGGTTAAACTAGGAGCTCTGGGTAAATGTCACCTTAAAATAGTTGCTAGGACCAAAGCCAAATTCATGAAGGAATCCGTTACCCTTAGGTGACCGGCACAGTACTATCACCACTGCAGCTTCTAGGGGAAAGATTTCTGGTCAAGTCGGGCAGGCAACCATGCTAAGGAACAAAATACACATCTGTCTCCTTGGTAACTGTTTCTCTTCCACAGACACCAGCCCGAGGGACATAGCATCAGTTGACCCCAGGTGAGCAGCCCTTCCAGCAGCCTGGGCATCATTTCCTTCTTTATTCAGATATCTTATCTGGAAACAATGAAATCTAATGGGAGACACTGAGATCCCCAGGGATGTCCAAGTGATAGTTGATGGAGAGAGGTCTTTTGGGGTCACAGACACAATCACTGCTCCCATCAGACCTAACTGTGATTGCTCACTGCTGGGATCATTGGGATTTGCACGTTGATTAGAACTGGAGATTTAGGGGTCAGAATAGGATTTCTCAGATCATTGCTGGAAATGGGCCCATGCCCTTGCTGGACTGAACCCCATGCGGTAGATAATACGCTCTGACAAACTAGATCCACAAAAGACAGAAGAGCTTATTAAAGATGGCCCTTCTGAGCAGGTGCATTGTCTTTGGACGAGCAAAGCAAGAGAGAAGAGAACGAGAGGTTTCTGTGTTTCCCTCTTTATATTAGGGTATTCACTGAGAGAGTGTCACAGCCTGTTCAGGTTTTTTAAAACACGTATTCGATATCACAGTCTTAAAGTTACAAATGGAATCCTTGGGTTTGAGTGCTAAGGAGAGCAAAATCCAAATGAAGGTGCTTCCCTCTGGAAACAATTTCAAAGGCTGCCCTCTTTCTTTCTTTCCTTCTTTACCGAAATCTTTCCTTTTGTCATTTCATAGCTCTCTCCTTGTAAATGTGTGTCCCTTTCATGATTTTCTTTTTCCTGCATAAGGACATATCTGCCCCTCACAGGGGGCCAGCCTCTCTTTAAACACGATGTCAGACAACCTGTACGAATTGTGCTCCCAAAGCAAGACACAGAACAGCTTTGGGGGTGTGCCTAATCTGAAAATGTTTTACATGCGATGACTGAAAGACCTTAAAAATATTATACCACCCCAGAGAGCTGAAGGAGGGCCTGGAGAAAAGTACCCCTGCACCTTGTAACCTCTCCCTAAAAGCAGTTTAGTGATATTGATCAATGGCCTTGAAAATGTATGTGTCCTTTGACCCAGCGCTTCTCAAATTAATCTTTAGGAAATAAGGATGTGAGAGCAAAGACCTGGCTTCCCTTCCATCTACTGTTGCCTGTCTCGTGCAAGTGTGTCTAGCAAAATCTTGTCTGGCAAGTCTTGGCAACAGTGTTGGACTCTGGAGGGCTGGAACAGGGTGTATTCAATCACAGTGAAGGTGGAGATTCTAACAGTGGTCGTTTCCATGTGGTGGAATTACAATTTTATTTTGCTTCTCTGTAGTTTTTATTTTTTCTCTCAGAATCTCAATTTTCTTTTTTTTTAAATTTTATTTAGAAAATTAACTTTAACAAGGTAACATTGATCAATAAGAGTACATAGGTTTCAGGTAAACATTTCTATAGCATTTGAACTGTTGATTGTGTTATGTGCCCATCACCCAAAGTCAAATCATTTTCTGTCACCGTACATTTGTTCCTCTTTACACCCTTCCTCCCACTGTCTCCCCCATTCCCCAATCCTACATCCCCCTCCTCCGGAAAAAATTTCACTTTTATCTATGTCTATGAGTCTCAGTTTTACATCTCACCTACGTGTGAAATCATACAGTTCTTAGCTTTTTCTGATTTACTCATTTCACTCAGTATAATGTTCTCAAGATCAGATTATCTCTATTTTCTAACTTTTCCTCAATGAATATGTGTTATTCATTTTAAAATATTTTCAAAAACAGCGTTTGACCTGTAAAAGAGTGTAACTACAGGACTTTGTCTACTGATATGAGAACAGTGCTCACAAAATATAGCAAATATAAATAAAAGGGTGCTAAACTATATGTGGGATCATTCTACTTTTTCAAAAAAGAATGCAGTTTATCCTTTCCTAGCCTCTTTTCTCTCTCTCTTTTTCTCTTCTCTTTCTCTCTCTCTCTCTCTCACAATACAAACACACACACACCTGGAGGCCCATACACCTGTATATTGTAGTGGCTTTATGCTGGCGGAGAAATTCCTTCCCTTTGCTCATTGTATAATTTATAAGTTTATAATTTTCTTCAGTGAACATCAAATACTTGTATAATTTAGAAAAAAAATAGAGCTTATTTTCACATGCACTAGACAGGATGCCTGAAGTGTGTATATAGAGGGGAATGTTCTGTTCAATGGCTCCATTCTCCACCCTCTCCCCCGTTCTGCTACGGTGTGCTGATGTTGGATGTGGTACTCTCTTCTTGTCTTTGGTAAAATGGAGCCTCCCGTTAGCTAAAGGGTGGTCTAGACTACCAGGCAATTACTAGGTGACCTTTGGGATAATAGATACACTTAGTAGCAGGTGTAGATAGTCAGGGAGGTGATGCATAGCCTGCCACCTCTAAAGATCGCACCCAGTACCTTTCTTTGCCTCGCCCAACCCGCTGATTCTAGTGGTGGCCTCCAATTCTCTTCCACCTGGGGTGGACAGGAGGAAAATGGAGTGGACAGGGGTGTTGATCTATTAGAATGAGAAAGCTTTTCAGGGGCTCTCATAAAACATAGTGCACTTAAAGTTGCTTCCCTTGGCCTTTTATTCCCCTAGAGAAATCTCAGTAAGGGGGAGAGACGGAAGAGGAATTAGGGCAGAGCTTCCCACAGCTGGGGACTTGGCAGGCAGCACTGCCTAGTGTCAGAAGCAGGTTCTGGCGGTGCCAGCCACCTCTGGGTGTGTAAGACTGCCACGCACACTAGCTGTGACTTGGGTTTCCTTATTTGTAAAATTGAAATGACAGTGTTGTGATGATTACATTAGGTAATACCTATATAGCACTTTGAACAGAACCTGTCACTTGGCAGGCATCCAGCAAATATGCTACAGCTTCCACAATGTTGTCATATTCTTGTTCCATATAACCATTTCCATGATTTAAATTAATCTTTAAATAGGTAATACACTCAAGTGGTACAAATTCAAAATATAGAAAAAATATATGGTGATGTAATAGTTCAAATAAGACCCCGTCCCAAAGATGTCCACGCTGTAGCCTTTGGATCCTGTGAATAAGTTACATGGCAAAAGGGACTTTGACAGGTAATTAAGGTGATGAGCCTTAAAATAGGGAGATTATCCTAGACTATCTAGGTGGGCCCTGACAAACAGAGCATTTTCTCAGGCTGAGCTGAAGAGAGGCCGTGGAAGAAAAAGGACAGATTCCAGTGTGAGCAAGGTGGGACCAGCCCTTGTGACAGGGAGTCATGGGGAATGTGAGCAGCCCAGAGGCTCCAAAACTGGCCCCTGGCTGACAGCCAGCAAGGAAACTGGAACTTTAGTTCTATAACTGCAAGGAGTTAAAATCAGCTGACAACCTACCTGAGCTGAAAGGCTGATTCTTCGCCAGATCCTCAAGTTAGGAATGAACCGTGCTGCCACTGGGGTTTGAGCGTCATGGAATCCAGAGTAGAGAAACCGGTTAATCCAAACGAGACTTCCAACTATGGAAAATCACAACTACTTAGAAAATACGGATAATTAAGACCATAATGGCAAACTGAAAAGACTTGAAAGTATCATGAAGGAAAATTTCCATGTGAAACTGGAAGAAGTTTTTATGTTAGAACCATGATAAAGCTTCTGAATAGTTCAGTTATGTTTCTCCCAGAAATCAAAACCTCTAGAGAACCATGAGAGATATAGTGGAAAGGAGAAAAGAAAGAGACCCTTAGTCAATTTGAAGAAGACAATTACATAAACAGAAAAGAATGGTAAATATCCCAAATAGAATCTGAGCTTGAATCAGTTCAAATTGTTTCTGGGACAAGGCAGACAAAAGACAGTCCTTTAGATAGATTAGGGTCATTTTGTATGTCTCTGCTTCTACCAATAATCCGTCCACAGCCTTTTATTTCTCTTCCTGACATTTGGAAAGTTGATCATCTATTTGCTAATATTTATACTTTAAACCTGGCTTTCTGGGGATTCGTTTTTTCTAGTGTTGGTTGGGAGAAGGTCAGAAAGAAAGATGGTAAGTCATCCAATGGATATGCTGGCATATTTTTGGAAGAATGACTGAACCTAGCACAAAACATAGAATGATGAAAACTGACTCACATATTAAAAACTCACTGTGTTTTACTGGATCCAACAGACTCATAATTGAGAAATCAATTTTAAAAATGCTTTCTGAATATTTGGAGGAAATAAAATATATTGACTAGTTTGATGAATAGTTGCCCCACTGGAAACGTTGTCACCATCCCTGTATCAATATGGATGGTGGAAATAATAATTTTTCAAGTCATATTACAATTAAGGTAAAATGCACCTATCTCAGGACAAAAATATCAGAAATATGCTATGGTACTCTCAGAATAGTTGTTTATTTTTAAACAGAAAGCAAAGTAAAAAAAATTCTATTGCTTTGCTATAATGTTTTCAAGAGATTTCTTCCCTAGAAGAGTAAGACATAACTCATAGACTATAGCAGGGGTCCCCAAACTACGGGCCCTGGTGGGCTGCATACCGCCCCTGAGGCTATTTATCCACCCCTGCCACACTTCCGGAAGGGGCACCTCTTTCATTGGTGGTCAGTGAGAGGAGCACAGGATGCATCCGCACCCATAGTTCCCATTGAAATACTGGTCAGTTCGTTGATTTAAATTTACTTGTTCTTTATTTTAAATATTGTATTTGTTCCCGTTTTGTTTTTTTACTTTAAAATAAGATATGTGCAGTGTGCATAGGGATTTGTTCATAGTTTTTTTTATAGTCCGGCCCTCCAATGGTCTGAGAAACAGTGAACTGGCCCCCGGGTAAAAAGTTTGGGGACCCTTGGACTATAGACTTCTACTTCTACCCAATAAATGTATCACAACCTGTGAGCTTACCCAGGAGTTCACTTCTAAACTTGTAGATCCTCAAACTCAAAGTTATAGTTACATTTATTTCAAAGTAAGGCCAGAAACAATTCCCTCAGAAGCCTTTCTGCCTGCTGACACACACCACAGAGCAACAGAAATGATATACCCATGTGGCCTTTTTCCCCCCTAACAAAAGAATCTCTGGGGGTTGAGGGAGTGTTTTCTACAGACAAGATTCCTGAGTGGGTCTGCTCTTGGCTGAGTAAGAAAGGTTACTCAGCTAAGGTGGCTTTTTTCAATAAAATGCCTTCAAGGTTAGCAGAGAGAACTTGGTTTAATTTGCTTTGGCAGAGGAATGGAGACAAGTGGCATCTATCATAGATAAAAGGAAAAGGCAGCCGGATGTCCTTGTAGTACCAACACTGTGGTGAATACAGTTTGGTCGTGGAGTTGGGGTTTTTCATGGCTTTCTTGGGTCCAGCCCAAGTTTTTTCTGTGTGTCTAGTAGAAAAGATACTCCATGGGGTTAAAATAACCCCTCCACCATGAGAAACAGTCATCCTAATCATGAGAATTATATTAAAGAATATTTTTATTTGTTATGTATGACCTCACATCTTCAGAAGACAAATTGTTAATACAAATGCAGTTGTCCTGCTTGTAATCAATGTGCCAAGAGTTTTCCAAGCTCAGCCTTGTCCATTGGATCAAACTGTACTCATCTGGTTGCCAACAAGAGTATTGCTTGTTAAACTGGGTAATTGCTCCTCCACGATAAATATGGGATCAAATACTCCCATTCTGACTAAACTAGAACATTTTAGAAAAGCAATGTACAATTTTGTCTTTAAATGTGACAGTGGTATTGACTGTTGATAACACCTGCTGTTGTTTTTTTCTTCTGTACCAATCTAAAGGAAAGTTTTGAAATACATTTGTCAGACAGTTGACAAGAATTTCCTCCTTCTTGTTCCATTTATAAAGCTACAGTTTTGTATTTTATTATTTTTAAAAGACTGTATCAAAGAAAGTGGAGTGCTATTCTTGGTTGTGGGAAGGTGTCGTTACCTGTGATCCTGGCAGAAGTTAGTGATTATTTTATAAAATCCAAATTAGCTCACTTCTGTGATGGCCCATCTGGTAAACTTAGGGGGTTTCCATCTAAGCATTTATGGACTGAAAATACTCCTCCACCTGTTTTTCCATTTGTCCTATTATTTGTGAAGGGGAGCAGAATATGTGACCCCAACATATGCCACTTGGCATGTGGATTGTTTTGAGCTGAAGGCAATCCAGACCCAGCAAACTCTCACTTAATGACCTAATAGAATTTAGATAGAAGACTGGCCCCGAAAAACAGAGAGAGGTATTACCAGACGTAACTTTTTATCTGATTGACCTTCCTGTGTGGCAGGGCAAATATTTAATTACCAAACATTTGCTCTCCTTACCTTTCTGTAGATTACCTTCTTCTCCTTTGAAGCCCCAGGGTCCTATCCCATTCCTTAACTCATGATGTCATATAATCCTCAATTGCCTAAGACTACCTCGTTGTCTCTAATTTTTATGGGGCTCCCGTATATACATAATTAAATTTGCTTTTTTATTCTCCTATTAATCTGTGTTATGTCAATTTGATTATTAGACCAGCAAAAGAACCCAGAAGGGAAGAAAAAAATTTTCCTCCCTTACAATTGCCTAAAGAATCAGGTGGGTGGTTTGCTGATGAGCTTTGATGATTGGGATGTACCATGCCTGGTGGGAGCTTCCTGGGTTGAAAAGAAGGGAGCTGACAACAGTGGGAATCACCAGGGGCAGTAACATGAGTTGCCATGTGTTCTACGTAGTATTCTATAAATCTTGTAGGTCTCAGCTGCCAAGCCACTTCCTCAAGAAAGCCTTTTCTGACTCCCCAATAGCAAATGTCTTTGTTCCATGTTCCACGGCTCCTTGTGGCTCTCATTTCACAATGCTCATTAAATTTCCAAATACTTGTCTATCTTTCCCCATAGACTGTAAGCCCTGTGAGGGATGGGAAATGTGTCCATCTTGTTCATGTCTATATCTCTAGCATGTACCTCTTAATAGTGTGTGAACTAACTTTATGCCTACCATTCCTTATGTTTTTAGACTGCAGCATTCATATCTTAGAAAGAGTCCCTTTTTGCATTATATAAGGCCATCCTTATAGTGTGGCTTTAAGAAAAATTTCCACCTTACCTTTCGTCTTTTATGTCAGGGTTATTCTAGGTTTTCATGTGAACAAATTTGAGCCAATAAAGTTGCAAATCTTCTCATGTTTCAGGGTAGGGATTTGCCTAAGGCCACATGGGATCTTGTTTATTTGACTGGTTTCTCTGTATGTGCACCTGCTCAAAGTAGACATGAGGCAAATGCTTCATTGCCTGGTGAGTAAGTAAATTCTGCATCTAAAGTCATTTACAGCCTACAGATGCTTGGTAAATACTTGCTGCGTTCAGAAATCAGTGGTAAAGGAAGTGGTAATGTGGGTTCAGAAGCTTAAATTTGGGAAAGCACATTTGGCCACCCACTTTTGGATCTTGACAAAAGGTTCTCAGATCTGTAATAACACTATTTCTATTTTTACTCATGTTTTCCCATGGAATCACCATTTAGCGGTCTATAGTAAAATGATTTGGGGAACTTCAATTTATGTCTCTTTGGGGCTGAAAGCAAACTAATGAAAATAAACTGAGACTCAGAGAGTCTGCAGATCTGGCTAATTGCTTTAAAAGCCTCAGGGTTCCTTCACCCTCCTCACCCCTATTGGGGTTAAGTGCCTTCCTCTCTGGGGACAGAAAGATTCCTTTCCAGCCTGCAAGGCATTTGCGTATTTACAGTCCCCCCCCCCCGGTTCCTGCCCCAGATCTTTACAACTCACACAGCTGCCTCCTCCCTTCTGTATTCTACAATTTCTGCTGGTGAATTTTTGGAGAGAAAATGTAAGAGTGAGCATGGGTGGGAAGTAATTATAGTTTTCAATTGCTAATCTTGATCTCCTTCTTTGGGGGCGAGTAAAGGACTAAGACCTTTCTGATAGTTGAAATTGTAAACCTGTGGGTGCTCTTGGAAGCTGAAGGAGAAAGGGAGGCTTGACAAAAGGAAATGAGTCCCCCTTCCACCCCCGTATGTAATGCCTGAAAGACAACTTGAGAGGAAGACAGTTTTAGGAGCTTAGAGGACATTTGTTCATCATCTCTGTTTCCCAGGATTTCAGGTGAGCTGAGTGAATTTCATTTCAGTCTATGTAATGAAATGCAGAGCTAATTTTAGAAGTTATTATTCATCAATCAATTGAGTCAGGAAGTTATTTAATAGCACCCAAAAAACAATTTTCTAGGCTTCCTGTTTCAGTCACTTTGCTGTGATGAGCAGGCCCAGGAAAGTTGACCTTGGAATTCAGGTCATAATACACAGAGTGAGCATCCATCTGTTTTGTGAGAAAAACATGTGACCGGGGCTGTGGCAGCAAGGACATGGGAACATAATGGACTCTGAACTTTCCATTCTTTTCCTTTGCTTATTTGACTTCTTAGTGGGAGACTATCAATTTCTTGGAGATAGGATTTTTTATGCCCTAACTCCATTTTTATTTTGGTCTCTAGGGACCAGACAATGTTGCTTGAATTGCTATTTGTGGTAAATTGCGTTATTGTTCAAGATGCTAATTGTCCTTCATTGAAGTGCTCTCCCTATAGTGCCATCCTGCTGGAGAATTATATATTCCCACCCCACTGGGGTCAGGTCTGGCTATGAGGTTTGATTTGTTTAAAGAAATGTGAAAAAAAAGTGAAGTATAAGACTTGCAAGTGGAAGATCCAAGGGCTATCATGCAGTTTCACCATAGCTGTTTCCCTCTGCTACAAGCCGGCCAGGTCACACACATCGAGGCTACTTTGTCAGCCTGAGCCCCAGGGTGAAGCTGACCTGAAGAAGCACTACAGCCCTGGCTGGTTGGCTCAGTGGTAGAGCATCAGACTGGCAAGTGGAAGTCCCGGGTTTGATTTCTGGCCATGGCACACAGGAGAAGATTCCATCTGCTTCTTCATCCCTCCCCTTCTCCTTTTTCTCTCTCTCTCTCCTCCTCCTATAACAAAGGCTCCATTGGAGCAAGTTGACCTGGGCACTGAGAATGGCTCCATGGCCTCCGCCTCAGGCGCTAGAATGGCTCTTGTTGCAACGAAGCAATGCCCCAGATGAGCAGAGCACTGGTTGGATTCTGGTGAGATGCATGTGGGAGTCTGTCTCTCTGCCTCCCTGTTTCTCACTTCAGGAAAAAAAAATGTACTACAGCTGATTGGTGACAGACATGTAGCATGACTAGGAAATAGTTGCTGAAATTGAGGTCATTTGTTATCGCAGCACAACAGCCTATCTTGACTGATACAGAAGTAAAAACATTTGAGGCTTTGTCAAGTGGAATAATTTTTGCCCCTTTCCCTCTTTGACTTCTTCTTCCAGAAGGCAGCCCTTAGTACTGGGGTTCTTTTCCAGGTCATTGTGCGGGCTTAGGAAAAAGCTGTGAGGTTACTTTTTGAAAATTGTGCCTTTTGCATAGTAATATCCTCCAATTAATGTCTGGACAAGCCTGACCAAGTGGTGGCACAGTGGATAGAGCATCAGACTGGGATGCGGAGGACCCATGTTTGAGACCCCAAGGTTGACAGCTTGAGCGTGGGCTCATCTGGTTTGAGCAAACTCACTAGCTTGGACCCAAGGTCGCTGGTTCAAGCAAGGGATTACTCGGTCTGCTGTAGCCCCACGGTCAGGCACATATGAGAAAGCAATCAGTGAACAACTAAGGTGTCGCAACAAAAAACTGATGATTGATGCTTCTTATCTCTCTCTGTTCCTATCTGTCTGTTTCTATCTGAACAGAGAATGGTTTCCCTATGAGGGATGAGGGCCAAGATCTTGTTGGTCTTTGTCATTGCTATGTCTCTGGTGCTTAGGAAAGTTCCTTGCCCACAAGTACTCCATAATCATTTGCTGAATGGATAGTGAATGAGAAAACAAGAAATTGGACATCCCCATTTTTACAGGTGGCATGTAGCATTTTTAATGAAAAAAAATTATGTCTAGGGTTTGAAAAGCAAGTGAAATCTAATGAGGAAGGAAGAAACTAAAGCGAATCTAACGGAGCCTGGTAAGGCCACACTAGCTATCACAATCCCATAGTCACTTGGGCTTACACCAAAAACACCAATGTGTGAAGGAGGTTGTGTCACTTTGGCACAAAAGTAGGCTCCCCACCTATTTTTTTGAAACATGATTATCTTACTTTTTCTTTAACTTTTTCACATTTTGATAGAGACATGCATGAGAAATATATATTTTTTCTAACTTGACTACAAAAAATGAAAACGCAGGTATGATGAAAATCAGTCACTCCTGGTTGACCTCAGTTTCTAGGGGACAAAGGAAATGTGGGCTTGAAGAGCACCTGCCCCAGCAAGAGGACTCAGGTGCTTTTTGGCTCTTGCTGTGTGCTGCCATGTTGGAATGTGGGCTCAGGTTTTCCAGAGCATCCTAATTTTTAGGAGAAGCTGGCAATCTGGCTTTTGGTTTTGAATTCCCCAATTTTTTAAATACTGGCAACCAAAAGACAACATTAAGTTCAGTGTGGGATAACACCTTGCAGGCCCAATAATACACTGTTGTGGGGCTGAGTGGACTCTAGGCCACAAGTTACAATTTCTGACCTTGGTCTATTTTTATAAGTAGGGCTTCTGCGATGAAAGGTCTGGATGTTAAGGTTCTATTTGCATAGGTGTATTGTTTTTTTAGAAAACACCTGGAGGAAAGGCTGATTCCAGTTTCCACTGGCCCCCACACCGTGGGTTGGTGACTCATCACCTGCACTGTCTGGAAGAGAGCAGGAGGCTGCCCTTGACTCTGGCCAATGTCCTTTGGCCTTGACTATTTCTAAGATAAAATAGGAGATTTTGGTACTAAACTACATATTCAGAGTATCTTGGCTAAAATAAAGTTTGGTTTTAGTTTTTAATTAAAAAATTTATATTCATTTAAAGACACCAGAGAGGGAAAAGACAAACTATAATCTGGGAAATACTTGTAATATATATTACTGACAAAATATTAGTATTCAGAATTCATCAAGAATTACTATGAATCAAAATGAAAAAGAGAAGTATCCAGAAAGAACAATTGGCAAAAGACATTGCAGAGAAGAGAAAGCCTAAATAGTCTACAAACAAACGAAAAGAATTTTAACTTGAGTTTTCAGGGCAATTCATCATTTCTCTCTTTTTTAATTGAATTTATTGGGGTGACACTGGTTAAGAATATTACATGGGTTTCAGGTGCCCAATTCCACAACACATCATCTGAACACTGTATCGTGTGTTCACCCCAAGTCAGATTTCCTCCCATCGCCACTTATCCCCACATCTCCTCCTCGACTTCCCTGCACAGTCACCACACTGCTATCCACATTCACGAGATTCCTTTTCTTTCCTTCTTTCCTTCTTTCTCTCTTTCTTTCTTTCTTTCTTTCTTTCTTTCTTTCTTTCTTTCTTTCTTTCTTTCTTTCTTCCTTCCTTCCTTCCTTCCTTCCTTCCTTCCTTCCTTCCTTCCTTCCTTCCTTTCTTTCTCTCTCTCTCTCTCTCTCTCTCTCTCTTTCTTTCTTTCTTTCATTTTTTTGCTCAATTTCTCTACCCCTCCCACTCAGCCCCCCTCCTTTGACAGCTGTCAGCCTGCTATCTATCTATAAGTCTGTCTCTATTTTGCTTGTTAGTTCACTTTGTTCATTAGAATCCACATAGCAGTAAACTCATATGGTTCTTGTGTTTCTCTGGCTGGCTTGTTTCACTTAGCATAATACTTTCCAGGTCTATCCATGCTGTTGCAAAGGGTAAGATTTTCTTCTTTTTTATGGTTCAGTAATATTCTATTGTGTAAATTGTACCACAGCTTTTTTTTATCCACTCATCTACTGATGGACCAATATTGGAGAGGAGTGTGCCACAGCAGTGGCTACTGCTTGAAGATGTCCATCTTTAGGATGTACCCAACTGATGGAGATCTAAGATAACGCTTGTCTTATTGGTATTAACCCAACATTGCTGAAACACCTTTCTTCTATTCTGGAAATTTTCCTCATTTTAAATCTCACCTTTTGAAGATAGAAGGCAGGTGTCATGTTTCTGGCCCTCACCTTCCTGGGGCATATCACAACCAGTGCCCAGGCCAGTGACCTAGGCTCTGGGTGATGGGTTTCTTCTGTTTATCCCTCTAGACCCACTTCCCACCCTTCTCTACCTGCCCTGTCCCTAGGAGGCTTATGTGTATAGACTAAATCACCAACGTTTCCTTGCTGCTGGCTTCTGGTTGGGTTTAGTCCATGGGAGGCAATAACAGGAGGAGATTGGAGAGTGAGAGTAGAGGGCACTGAGACACTGATTCCCCCAACTCCATCTACGTCTGGAAGTGCTGACCGTTGTTCCTGTTGCAGAAATAGAGAGCAGAGACAGTAGAGCGTCATAGAGATAGCTGATGGCCTTTCCAACCTGGTGGAGAATGCAGGGGAGAGACTTCACACTGAAACCAGGTGTGTCGATGTGGCGGACCAAAAGTCTGCATCTTGTGGGATGATAGCAGTGATTTTATTGGAATTATTGTTATTGTGGTCATTGCTGTCTGGCCTATCAACTAGCGATAATAGAAGGACCACCAGCTGTGACAGTAGCCAATTATGGAGAAAAGCTCAGCATCCCTTTGGTACATGAAAGCTGTTCTCAGTAAATTTCACCTAAAGCTCTGCAACAAAACAGAACAAAACTATTTACTATCTCCCCCGACTGCGCCAGGAGCAGCTCCTTCCTCTTGGCCCTTCAGATGTAGGGGCAGAAATGGTTTCTTCTGTTGCTAGTCCTTGGGCATAACACCATCCCTTCCCACATCTTTGTAAACAGTCCTCTTAATAAACACTCTGCAATTATCCGACTGAACACCGACTGATTCACTGTGCCCCTCAAACATGTCTTTGCCAAATTTTGCCACAATCGCTGGTAACGTAAGGGGGCTGGGTTGACGTGATGGTTAATTTTATATGTCAACTTGGCTGGGCCATGGTACCCAAATATATCATCAAACATTATTCTGGAGTTCCTGTGAGGATGTTTTTCCGATTTTAACATTTAAATCAGTGGACTTTGAAGAAAGCATATTTCCCTCTCCAGTGTGGGTGAGCCTCATGCTGTCGGCTGAAGGCCGGAATAGACTAGAAGACTGTTTCCTGCCAGCTTACCTCATCAGATTTTGTACTGACCAAGACTCCAAAATCACATGAGCCAATTTGAATACTCTGTCTCTGTATTCTCTCCCTTTCCCTCCCTTTCTTGCGCCCCTCCCCCCTCTGTTTCCTCTGGAGAACCCTGTACAGATGATGAACTTGCTCTCTTTCTTTAGAGGCAGAACTCCTGGCATGGACGTGGCAGTGGTCGAAACTGCACAATTATTGCCACTGCATAATTATTGCCTGGCGGCAACAGCTTCTTCATCAGACTAGTTCTGCAGTGTAGATTTTGGAACCGTTTCTGGGATCTCATCTCAAACCTGGTTTTCCAGCCCTCCAAAGGGTGTTGTGACCTGCTAACATTCAAATATTTCTCTTTGGCTTATTCAGAATTCAGCTTCTGTCGCTTACAACTGTTAACCATGACAGAAGCATGGACTACGTACAGTGGCAGAAAAGTCAGATTATGAAAAGGAAACCATTTTGGTTTTGTTTGTTGACTTAAAGAAAAATCATAAATGTAGTTTTATAATCTTAAAGTAATTTATTTTTTCTTGAAATAAACAATAAATATATTGTCATTCAGTTGTACTATTATTTCTTCCTTTGGAATATCATGCATTTTTCCAGATAGGCACAACTAATAAACTACTCTAGCATATTGTTATCTTTTTCTTGTTTAGTTTCACTTCTGATTGTCCCTGTGATTTTGATTCAGGGTAGTTTTACCGGCAAGAGGTTGCACTCCGAGGTGGTATGTGCATATTGGTCTAAATTTCTTTTTCTCCTTCTCCTTATATAAATGCAAAGTTAAGTCTGAAGTTTCTGTGATGTTTGTAGAAGGATTAATTTCTATAAAATAGAAGATTTAAAATCCTGCCTAAGGAATAGTCCTATTTGCTAAATAATGTGACCAATGTTTTTTTACTTCTAATATAATAATGTTTTAACATTTTGGCTATCGTGGGAATCCAGGGCAAGATAAAATTTATGAGGAAACGCTGGCTTTTCTCTTGTTATGTAGATTAATAAACCCTAAATTGAGCATCTTTTATACAATATCCTTGTGAGTGCAATAATATTTTTTATTTATAGACTTTACCTGTTTGTTACATTAGATTTATTGAAATGACATAGGTTAATAAAATTATATAAGTTTCAAGTACGCAATTCTATGATACATGATCTGGGTATATTGCATTGTATGCCAACCACCAAAAGTCAAATCATCTTCTGTCACCACATATTTGACCCCCTTTTCTCTTTATGACCCCACCTCCACCCCCTTTCCTCTGGTAACCACCATATTGATGTCTGTGTCTATGAGTTTTTGTTTGTTTTTCTTGTTTGTTCATTTGTTGCTCTCAGTTTTATATTCCACATATGACTGAAATTATATAGTTATTAACATTTTATATCTGACTTATTTCACTTAGCACATCAATCATTCTCAAAGTCCACCCAGGTTGTTGCAAATGACTTTATCTTTTTAAGAAAAGTTTTAGGTTCTCAGCAAAATCAAGTGGAAAGTTCAGAGACTTCCCATATACCCTCCGCCCCCACACAGGCAGGGCCTTTTCTCCACCAACACCTTCCACCAGAGTGGTGCATTTGTTACACTGATGAACCTAGATTGATACATCGTTACTACCAGAGACTAGTTTATATTAGGGTGTACTCTTTGTGTTGGATGTTTTATGGGTTTTGAGAAATGTATAATGACATGTATACGTTATTCTAGTATCATGCAGAATAATTTTGCTGTCCTAAAAATTCTGTTCTCTTTTTATTCATTCCTCCCTCCCTTTAAACCCCAGGCAAACTGATCTTTATCCTGTCTCCATAGTTTTGTTTTATCCAGTATGGCATATAGTTAAAATAATATAAGATATAGACTTTTAAAATTAGTTTCTTTGACTTGGTGGTATGCTTTTAAGTTTATTCCATGCCTTTTTATATAGCATGATAGCTCATTTCTTTTTGGTGTTGAATAATATTGCATTGTACAGATGTATCACAGTTTGTTTATCCATTACTGACTAAAAGACATAATTTAAAATAATTTTTAATAAGATGGCACAGAGTCCACACTTAATTTTAACAGCTGTGTAAATCATGTTATGACTAAACAGCAGTTAAAAGCAGGGTAACAGCACAAGCAACTTCATGATTAAACTTCTGTTTCTTTTTCTCATTTGTACTGCTTGACAACCTTTATGTCTTTGCTGCTCCCAAGGCACATATTTCTGAATATATTCTGCTCCAATTGTATTAAGAACTCTTGCCTGCCTGGGCACGGCACCCCAGAGACCCATATATGAGGGCCCTACTCTATCTATTTTCCTAGTCAATATCTAATAGGGAAATAGGAATATTTCTAGATATTCCAAATAGAGAGAGATCTAATATAAAAAAAATCAGTTGTAAAAGTCTTGGAATGGCTTGAAAAGCAACAGAAGGAAGATGGCATTGACTAGATGTAAGAAAGCTGCTCTCAGCAAAAGGACAGTCTGGAGATACAAAGCAAATATCAGAGGCATATTCAGAGATAGCAGAGAATTTGGGATTATCACACCAAGAATTTAAAAGAACAACAGTAAATATGCTAAGAACACTAATGGAAAAAGTGGACAACATGCCAAGAACAGATGGATAATGTAAGCAGAGAGATAGAAACAATGAGAAAACATCAAAACAAAACGCTAGAAATGAAAAATCCTGGTAAAGAAAATGAAAAATTCATTTGATGGGTTCATCAGTAAACTGCATATGGCTGAGGAAAAACATCAATGTGCTTGGAGATATGTCAATAGAAACTTCCTGAACTGGAAAGAGAGAGAGAGAAAAAAACACAAAAGGAACTCAATATCCATAAACTGTAGGACAATTACAAAAGATAAAACATACAAAATAAGAATACCAGAGGAAAAGAAGGAAAGGAACAGAAGAAATATTGAAAAAACAATGGCTGAGAATTTTCCCAAGTTACTATAAGACACCAAACCATAGATCCAGGAAACTGAGAAAACAAGAAGTAGGGTAAATGCTAAGAAAACTACCCCTATGCATATCATTGTTAGACTACAGAAAATTGAGATAAATAATGACTGAAATGTTCTAAAAAGAATGACAGACATGAACCACAGGTCCAGGAAACTTAGAGAACATCAACCAGGGTAAATACTAAATCAACTTACCTAAGTATATCATGACAAAGAGAAAATCTTGAAAGAAGCCAGAAGAAGAAAGCCACCATACCTACATAGAAATAAGGATAAGAACTACATCAGACTTCTCTTTAGAAACAGTGCAAGCAAAAAGAGAGTGAAATAAAATATTTAAAGCAGTGGTTCTTAACCTGGGTTCTATCGAACACTAGAGGTTCGATGAGTCGGTCTCAGGGGTTCGGAGAAGCCTCTGCCGCAGAGGCCAGAATAAAGTAATACTGTAATTTGTTGTGAGTTCAAGCACTTTGTTGGTTTTGTTCTTTGAGCAAGGTGATGTTCATGCACGGCTCATTTTGTGCACCAGTAAAAAAACATATACCTATGTCTTGAATTTGGAAAAAAAAAATCATATTTTGTTTATCACTAAGGAAGGGTTCGGTGAATGCACATATGAAACTGGTGGGTTTGGTACCTCAAAAAAGGTTAAGAACCACTGATTTAAAGTACTGAAAGAAAAAATTGCCCACCCACCTACAATTTTATATCCAGTGAAATTATTTTTGTAAAGTGAAGGAGAAATAAAGACTTTTCAGATAAACAAAAATCGAGGGAACTGGTTGCTAGTAGACCTGCCTTGTAAGAAACATTAAAGGAAACTTGGCTCAACATAAAGGAAGAAAGGGTGTTACAGAGGAAATTATAAAAGTAAAATAAAATCTATTTTTTTTATTCTTGATTGATCTAAGAGATAATAGATTGATCAAAATAATAACAGCAACAATATATCAGATGATTATAGTTATGGACAAACTACATTAACAGCAACAATGTTATCAGGGATGAGAAGAGAAATTGAAAATAAGATACTTGCATTATCTGTGAGCAGTATAGTGTCATTTGAAAGTGGATTTGGATTACCTGCAAATATAAATTGCAAACTCGAAAGAAAGACCTAAAAATATTTAAGAAATATAATTGGTATCCTAAAAGAGGTAAATTTATTTGATGGCTTAATTAAAACCAGATCAGGAAGAGGGAAAGAAGGGGAAAAAACAAATAATAGCGACAATAAATTAATGTATAAGAAAGTTACAAATATGGTAGATATTAATTCAATTACATCAATAATCACTTTAAATGTGAATGGTCTAAACACTCCAATTAAAAGACAGAGACTGTCAGAGTGGATTAAAAAAATAAAAACAAGCCCCACCTCTGTTTATCTACAAGAAATCACTTTAAACATAAAGACACAGACATATTAAAAATAAAGAGAGAAAGGTATGCTATGTTAATGCTTAAGAAAGTTGGAGTATCTATATTAATTTCAGACAAAGCAGACCTGAGTGCAAGAAAAGTTATTAGAGAAAAACAGGGGTATTGATTTATATGATGATAAAAGGTCAATTCTCCAAGGAGACATAACAATCCTTGATCTATATGTACTTAAGAACAGAGTATCAAAATAAGATTAAACAAGATAGAACAGCAAGGAGAAGTAAACAAATTCAATTATAGTAGGAGACTTCAATACTGCTCATCCACCAATTGATTGAAGGAGTAAACAGTGAAATCAGTAAGGGTATAGAAGGTGTAACAATGCTATCAACCAACTTGACCTAATTGACATTTATAAAACGCTTTACCCAATAATAGCAGAATGCACATTCATTTTAGGAGCACACAGAACATTCACCATGATAGACCATATTCTGGATCATAAAGCAATCTTTAACAAATTTAAAATAAGTGAAATAATTCAAAATATAAACTCTGACTTTACTGAAATTAAATTAGAAATAAATAACAAGATATTTGAACAACCTCCCGATACTTGAAAGTTAAGCACATACTTTCAAATAATCTATCGGTCAAAGAAAAAATCTGAAGATAAATAAAAATATTTTGAATAGTCAATGAAAATAAAAATACAACATATCAAAATAGGTGGATACAACTAATGCAGTGTTTTGATTAAAAATATGTGGTATTAAATGCAAATATTAAAAAAGAGAAAAAGTCATTTAGGTGTTTTTAAGAAAAGGGGCTTTGTTATAAATACACATTTCTAGATAGTGTAGCATAGAATGAGACCTACATATTTCATTTCTCACACACTGTCCTGCTAATTGGTGCTTCTTACTTTCATTTTGTTTGTTTTGTTTACTTACTTATTTATTTAGATTCCACATATAAGTGAGATCCTATGGTATTTGTCTTACTCTGTCTGACTTATCTCACTTAACATAATACACTCTAGGTTCATATATGTTGCAAATGGCAATATTTCATTCTTTCTTATTGCTGAATTATGTTCCATTGTAGAATACATATCATATTCCACATATATGTATGTGTGTGTGTGTGTGTGTGTGTGTGTGTGTGTGTATCACATTTTTTATCCACTCATCTATTGGTAGACATCTAGGCTGCTTCTGGCTTGTCTATTATTAGTAATGCTGCAAGGTACATATTGGTTCATATATCTTTTCAAAGTAGTGGTTTTGTTTTTTCCAGATATATACTCAGAAGTGGAATTGCTGGCTCATATGGCAACTCTATTTTTATTTTTATTTTTTGAGGAATCTTTATAGTGCAGGAGAGTTTTCTTCACATCTTCAGCAGCACTTGTTGTTCATTGGCTTATTGATGATAACCATTTTAACAGGTGTGCAGTGCTATCTCTTGTGGTTTTAATTTGCATTTCCCTGATGATTAGTGTTATTGAGCATCTTCTCATATGTCTGTCCATCTGTATGTCCTCTGGGGACATGCATGTCTATTCAGGTTCTTCACTCATTTTTAAATTGGATTGTTTGTGTTTTTAGTGTTAAATTATATGTCTTCTCTCTACATTTTGGATGTTAACCATTTATCAAACATTTTATTTTCAGATATCTTATCCCATTCAGAAGGTGTCTTTTTGTTTTGTTGATGACTTGAGCCAGGGAGCTCAGGTGGGTGTGGTGATGCCCTACTGTTCCTATCTGCTTCCTTTGTTTGGAGGCAAAAGGCTCCAGGCAATGGAGTTCTGACTGCCCTGCAGTGCTCTTGCAGGTAGGTCACTAACCTTCTCTATTGATCTTTCTCTTGTTTGTTGTTGAAGTTGTCTTTCAGCACTAAGTTGTCTCTCGCAAAGTAATTGCTATACTTAACCATGTATATTTGATTTTGCTCACCGGACAGGGTGTGGGGGAGTAGTTCAGTGTCCTCCTACACTGGCACCTAACCTGCTATGTCTTTCTGTCTTTCTTTTTCTTTCACATCTATCCAGATCTCCGATACTAATTTCTGAGTGAGAATCTGATGAGTCAGTCCCATTATGGACCACACATCAAACTGTAGGTGGCCTATCGAATCTACTCATATTTTCTCAGTACTTACCATTCCAGTAATTGCCAACATTGTGCTACTCAAAATATCTGTAATTCTCTGCCTAAGAGTTCTCTTGACTGCAGCCTGTGGACAGTTTGGCAGTGCTGAAGAACTGTCCTAAATCAACGGCAGATGGGAATTGGTAGATATAGCAGATTGTCTGCATTCATGGTACCAAGTCTTAGAACCTCTCTGAATCCATCCCCCTTGCCCTATGACTTTGCAGTTTCTCCCACTAAAAAGATGTCATCTATTTCCCCATCGCTTGAATCTGGGCTCCATGTGTTTTTACTGTTTATAGGTTGTAAGCACATTTGCTACAGAGGCTTGAGAAAGACTTTGTGCATTTCTACTTTCTTTCAGTGCACTTCTACATCCTCCCCTATTTTGTGATTGCTGTGAGAATGTGGCCAGGTTAGCCTGTCAGGATACGACATATGGGGCAGCCACAGTCTTTATAGAAAAGCGGAGAGTCAGATGACCCCTGGGCATGTAAGAGAGATCCCAGCTAAGATCAGCGGAGCCAACTAACCAATCCACAGCAGGACTGCAGATGCATGAGGGAGCTTAGCAGAGATCAGAAAAAACTGCCCAGATGACCTGCAGACTCATGAGCAGAATAGATGGTTATTTTAAGCTACTAATTTCTCCTTGAATTACCAGCCTGGGGGCTTATGATTCGGGAGTGGTTATATTCTTGATTTCTTTGGCAAGACATAGGTTCAAGCATTAAACATTGTTGAGAAGGGGAATTTTTCTAAATTTCTCTAATTCTTTCTCTAGTGTAGCAAAAGCCAGTTTTCCTTGAGTTGTTCTTTTTTAGTAAAGACAGAAATACTTATACCCATCAAGGCTTGTCCTTGAGACTGGAGTTGGAAAGAAGGAGAATATGACATAGAAGAAAGCTTGTCCCTTTTGGTGAAAAGTTTTAAGGGCAAGTAAGGGCTGAAAGGGAAAGAGACACCAAGATAGAAAAGGGAGCTCGTGTCTTGGCTGGTGGCGCCGTGGATAAAGTGCCTCTCTCCCATGCTGAGGTTGCTAGCCCCACCACAGCAGCATTGAGCCAGGGTCACTGATACAGAAGTAGCCAGCTCAAGCTGGGGTCACCACTCCCAAAGTCACCAGCTGCATCCCGGGGTTGACGGCTTGACTCCTGACGTTGTTGGTTCCAGTCCTAGCCAGGGCACATATGAGAAGCAATTAATGGCACAACTAGGTGGAACAGGTGGATGCTTCTCTCTCTCTCTTCCCCTCTCTATAAGGGGGAGGGAGCTTATTGGATTAGTGGGTCTTGATATTTTCTTTCATAAAGATGAGGCACACCATTAGAGGAGACTGTGTGGGTCTAGGGACACCACTATGTCATTGCCATGAGGATATTTGAGTCCCCTACTCCTTATACCCAAATGTCATTAGAAAAAAGAAAGAAATATTTGTACATATGTGTGTTGGATATGTATGTATGTGGGGTGGAGGGATGTCATAAAGAGAGAGATTGAGCAGGATATTGGCTATTTCTAGGTGGAGAGAAGGAGTTGTGATCAGGAAAGGATGCAAGAAAAATTTCTGGGGTAGTGGCAGTTTTCTATTTCTATTTCTAAATTTTTGAGGAGAATAGATATATTATTTTTATAGTGGTAATGGTTTCATTGTGTGTACAAGTCACATCAAACAGTACATTTTTAATATATGCAATATATCATATCAATAATATTACAAGAATTTCTGCAAATCATGAAACAATAAACTTAAAATACATACACACACCCTGGCTGGGTAGCTCAGTTGGTTGGGACATCATCCCGATATGCCAAGGTTGTGGGTTTGACCCCTGGTCTGGGCACATACAAGAATCAACCAATGAATGCATGAATAAGTGGGACAATGAATCAATGTTTGTTTCTCTCTGTTTCTCTTTGTTCTTCTCTTTAAAATCAGTAAATAAAAGTTAAAAACACATCAAAACAAAAAAGAGGAAAAGAGGACAGAGGGAAAGGAAATGATAGGATGGGATAAACCTGAAGGGAAGGGGGGAGGGTGCTATGCGAAGGGGGGCAAGGGAGATGTTGAGGGGAATATGGGGGAGGGGGGTGCATTTGGGACAACACTGGAATCTATGTAAACACAATAAATTAAAATCAATAATAAAAAAACAAAAAATACATATACACAAACATGCGAAATACAAAACTTGTGGCAAGAGGGGTTATAAAATTCTCCTTATGGAACACTTTTCCATAATTTGGAAGTAATTTTATTTCCTGACTGGGTTGTTTTTCATGAGAAGTGCTCATGGACATTTTTAGCCTGTTCTTATGAATGCAAAGTGGTTGCTGCACTTCATGTAGTATATCCATCTTCTAGACTGGATAAAGCTAAATCTTTTACAGGGTTTTCTTGAAGGTCATAGCCAGCAAATTCCACTTATATCTCATTGGCCAGGACTTAAGTCACGTGGCCAAATCTAGTTGCAATCGAATATGGGGCAGTTAGGATTTTAAAGTGGATACTTTGTCAGCCTAAAAACAGGCAATCCCCACTTCTCAAATTATGGTTCCATTAGTCAAGAAGAAGGAGTGAAGAGATTTTGGTAGGCATAAGCTAGGGTAATGCTAACTGCTTTAAAGGAAACTTCACATTTTCAATGACTTAATGTAACTGAGTTATATTTATTAGTCACTAAAAGTCCAATGTGGATGCTTCTTGTCAGTGGGACGCTTTTTATCTGCTATGCTTTAGGGCAATAGAATCCTTCATCCATTAGGCAGAGGGGTAGAGAGAGTAGAGACAGTTAAAATTGTCTTCTTCGTTGTGGCCTAAGAATGACACACATCACTTCTGTTCACACTCTGTTGGTGAGAAGGAGTCACATGGCTCCATCTAGAAGCAAGTTGTTCTGGGAAATGTAGTCCCTGCCTAGGCCTCTGCCTCCAAATTCAACTCTATACCTGGAAAGGAACACAGCTTTTTCTCTCAGTTTATTTTTTTATTTGCCTTTACTGTGTAGTCTCGATAATTAAAAAATACACAACTCTTTATTGAAGTTTAGTACACAATCGGAATAGTACCTATATCATAAATATGCAGTCCAATGCATTTTTATAAAGTTAAAGCACCTGTGTGACCAGGTCTAGATCCAGAAACAATATAACTAGCACTGCAGATGCCCCTTTGGGAAGGGAACATTTTTGATGCATAGTTAGCTATTGCCGTAGTAGACAATCAGTAGTCTCCTCCACAGTTCCTAAGAGCAGGAAATTCATATTTTCAATGTCTTTCTGTTGCTTATTATGTTTCATATCCATCACCAGTGCATTTTGGTCGCTGAGTTCTGATAGGAATTTAAGTAAACAAATGGTTCTATATATAGCTGGTCATAACTTAGGGCACTGCTGGGTCTTGATAGGCTGAATTTTTTGTGATCTGTTGCATATTTACAAGGATGCGGGTAATGAAAAGCACCTTTGCAGATAAATAACTCTGTGAATATGTTCAGCTTTGCCAAGAGTGTTTTTTGTTTCTAAGTAACTACTGGTCATATTCAGTTTAATGGATTCTACAAGTGAAATGCCGCCCCCCCCCCAATATAGCTAAATTTGTGGATACATTTGTACGGAAAGGTTTATAAAAATGTGAGTGGGGCAGGCAAGTATAGAGGAGCTAGCCAAGTAGTTCACATGTTTGTGTTAGTGGTAGGGTATTTATTACAGTTTAGTTTAAGGCACAGTTTTAACAAGATCCTCCCAGATGCAGTCCTGGGTAAGAACCATTTTTTGCTTTTATGTGCCAGGCACCATGCCAAGTGCTGTTCCAGCTGAGATAAAGGAGGCACAGTGCAGTGGTTATGAGCATTGACTTTGGCATCAGGAAGATCTAGATTGAATAAGTAGCTTAGCTACTTTTTAACTACTTTTACTTGAGCAAGTGACCTAATAGCTCCTAGCTCTTTTTCTTCTCCTACAATTATGGTGAGGTTTTCCTGAGATAGTGAAAGCTAGATTTAGCATGTTAAATTGTCAATGAAATGTTTCTGTAGCCCAGACATTGGCTGAGGTCACTCACACTAGAGCTGCTTTTCAATAGGTGGGTGACATGAGCCTGAACCCTATTCAATAGCTTGTAAAAAGTCCAGTGCCCTATCTTATGAACTCAGGCTCTCCCATGCTTGCCATCCGGGGCAGGCACACCGTCTCCCACATGCCACCCCATGCATGTCCTCCATGTCAGCCCTGTTACACACTTCACCCAGGAGCTTTTGTGTGGTAGACTCTGCCAAAGGTTTGAGAGGCAGGGACATTTTTATTTCACTAGTGGAGACAACTGAAGATCGAATGTCTGCATTTTTCTACTTAGAGAAAACGTTGTCCATTTCTTCACCTCGGGTTTCTGCTGCTATTGAAATTGCTTGGCGAAGCCACCTGGTTGGCTGTGCAGGTTGTGCGCTGCACAAAAGGCTCTGGCCAACGGAGCGCGGGAGGGCACGTGCAGCCTGTGATCTGCTTATCAAGCAACCAGCCCTCCTGAAGGGCTGTGTTTACTCAGAGTTGTTCCTCTTCTCTAATCCACTCAGATGGGGGCATTTTTATGAGTCACACAGGGCCATGTTGTTTGGTCATTGTCCTCTCTTCTTTCCCCTTCTTTTTCTCTCTGCTCTATATAGCTATTGAACCATAAAACAAATCCCTCTGTAAGTCCACTTCCCCTTAAGCTACAGCCCTGGGGCCACACATTTGTTTTCTGGATTCAGAAATTTTCCGGATGTAGAAAGGTACACGTACCCTATGTTATGTAAGACTTCAGTGGGGTCTGGGAAAGTACACTGTAATTAAACACATTAATATTTTCCTGGCAAAACGCATGCATATTCACACTAAGTGGAATGAATAAAGACTATAAATAGTTGAGTTGCCACCAAGTGAGTTCAAGTCAGGTCAGGTTTTATTGCCATTGAGTTTTGAAATAACTCTCGAAGTCTTTTAGATTTTAGAAGAAGGGATTATGGACTTGAATTTCCTTATGCAGAACCACTGGGGTCTCTCCAGTTCCTATAGACAAACCCAGTTCATGGTATTCTGTTCATGCAAAACTGTATATTGTACATTTAAAATGAACTCATTACAGTCTGATTGACTAGGTTGGGTTTTTAGACAGGTAGGTCCCAAACTTTGCTGCTAATTAGGATCACCTGAGGAGCTTTAAAAAAGTCTGGTACCCAGGTGTTACTGTAAACAGGGCATGCCAGGGAGTCTCTCCCATTGGCTAACATGATGCAGGTGGCAGTTCTTACACTGAGCACGCCAAAGGCTAAAAGATGAATGGATAGGGCCCGAGCACACAAAAAATGAGCAAGATCATTAGATAGAGAATAAAGCCCTCCCCACCCTTATCCCTATAAGAACCACGGGCTGGGGCAGGAAGGGGAGATGGTCTTTGAGACAGAAAGAACTCCACCATTCTTCCAGGTTGCAGCACTGGAAAAGACCTCTTTCCCTTTGTACCAGCAATTATCTTATGACTGGGTTTTTGTTGCGGCTACCAGCCGAACCCACTAGTGTGGTTTACACAGGTTGTACCCTAGACCAATTAAGTCAGACTGTCTGGAGGTGAGAGCTATGTTTTAAAGACTTCTAGGGATTCCAATGTGGAGCAAAGTGTGGGCATCTCTGGCTTTGGTGAAAAGGGGAAATCACTTGGAAGGATGCTGGGGAATGTCTTTTAATTCCTGGGAGGGCTAAGCTGAGGCTGGAACAAGATACTCAAAAATCACTTCTTTGCATCTGCCCTATAGCCTGGAGGTGAGTGAGCAGTTGGGTGTTGCCCTCACCAGACTGGGGCAGTCCAAAATAAGACTGATGGTCAAGTGGGAACCAGCCAGGAGAGCCTGCTGCATATCCGTGCCTCTCTGACCTCCATCTTGTTTCAGGGTTAATTCAGCTTCTGCCCATTGAGGTTCATCTCTTATTACCTTCTATGCTGGGACCCTCTGGCCTGGAAGATAGGCTTATGCTTCCCAATATTTCTCTTGCTACTCCCCAATATCAGGGCTTCTACCCACCCTCATTCCACTTTGGATTCATTTTGTGCAATGGTATGCAGATTGCTCTGAGCTGAAGGCAACTTTAGTAGTCATCTCAAGAGAAATTTCTGCTCCTCCCTTAACTACCAAGAAGAACTTGAATTAGGGGTCTTGCCCATAATAAACTAGTATCAGTGATAACCTCTTTTTACCTATCTCTAGGGCAGGGTGAACTTATATTTACTAAATATCTGCTCTTCTAATCATCTTGCAATGGCCCCTTTTTTTTGTTTGTTTTGTTTTGTTTTGAATACACTGCAGAATCTCTTGGGCTTTGATAGTATCTGTGAACATGATGAAAAGGGTTTTCATCATCAGATTTAAAATGTTGGGTTTTTTTCTTTTTCTTTTTTTTTAAGAGCAGATACTTAGTAAATAGAAGTTCATCCTGCTCTAGAGATAGGTCAAAAGAGGCAATGGCCCTTTGAAGCCCCCAAGGTCCCTGTTGGGCAGATAAAATATATTATGCTCACTTTGTTAAAGATGGCGCTGCCCACATGGAAGTTTGTTGATATTAATGTGTGTTCTGGAACAGGCTGTGGGCAGGCGAGGTCATTATAGCCTAAGGCTTAGTTTAAGAGTAAGCTCTTCCCCACACCCTTGACTGATTGGATGATGTGGGGTGGTGCGCTCTCCTGAGGAATCCCATTATACAGAGACTTCCTTGTTTGTATAATTGGATTAAAGGTTTTGATTCTACAGTATAAAGTGGAAGAGACCAGTAGCTTGCTCGCGCTTGGTTCCTGAGGTAGAAGAGAAGAGAGCAGATTAAGGCCATGTGGAGGAGAGAAGCAGCCAAGATGGCAGAATGCTGAGTGAGAAGCCAGTTAAGAGTTTGTGCAGGAGGAGATGGGGAACAGAGGTGAATAAGTCTGGTGAGCTAGAAACCTTTGATTCTAGGAAACTCGGATAAGTCAGTAGCTTTGTGAGCACTGAATGTGTGGGTTTTGGAGCCCAGTGTGTGTTTTTGCTTGCCTGCCAGGTGCAAGCTAGAATTAAAGCTGAATTAAAGCTGATGGCTCACCAGTTTTTGACTCCGTTGTTTCATTACCAACTGTTCGAATCCAATGCGAACCTGCGTTGGCCAGGTGGCTCTGATAGTGGCCGCGACTACTGGCTTTACAGTCCCCTACTTCCCTCCTAGCTTAGGATGTCATATATCCATGTTCCCTTTCTATCTTTGAACCTCTCCAGCATGTGGGGTCTCTACTCTCTCACGTGTGTGGGGTTCCCATACATAAGTAGGTAGTAAATTTGGTTATTTTTTTCCTTGTTCTCAGTCTCATGTTTATATGATTATTAGACCAGTCTTGAGAGTTGAAGAAAGTTTGTTCCTCCCCCACACTACTCATTCCATTTGATCTGATTTTGGCTCCTTGGTCTTCACTCCAGCTTTGCCCATTTGGCTGGCATCCTAGAAGACTCCCTAAACGTTAGAAAGCAGGTGTGTATAAGTGGTCATGATCATCCAGGTTGCTGAGAGCCAGACCAGCAGTTAGAGGTGAGGAAACTTCACAATGTGTAGTGCATGAAAGGGAAGAGAGGAATGATATAAAGTGAACAATTGTTCAGCAAATATTCACTCCCCTATCCCTTCCTTTTCCCCCAATTGATATTGGACTTGGCTGTGTGACTTTCTTTGGCCAGTAGAGTGTTTGTTTGGATTTATTTTTTAAAGTGAGAAGCGAGAAGATAGTGAGACAGACTCTCATATGTGCTCTGACCGGGATCCACCTGGCAACCCCTGTCTGGGGTTGATGGTTGAATCAGCTGAGCTATCCTCAGTGCCTGAAGTCAATGCTTGGACGAACTGAGCTATCCTCAATGCCTGGGGCCGATGCTCAAACCAGTCAAGCTACTGGCTGTGAGAGGCAAAGAAAGAGAGAAGGGGGAGGGGTAGAGAAGCAGATGGTTGCTTCTCCTGTGTGCCTTGACCAGGGATCAAACCCAGGACATTCATATGCTGGGCCAATACTCTATCCACTGAGCCAGCCAACTAAGGCCAGCCAGTAGAATGTTAGCAGATATGAATGAATAGAAACCTTGAATGTGCTTATGTTTATTTATACACTCTCTTAGGTGCCAGTGATCCACTGTAAGAAGGCCTAGATATCTGTTGCCTTTTCAGCCTGGGCCCTGGAATAAAGAGACATGTGGAGCAGACTTGAGCCCATCCTGTAGTGTAGAGGCAACCCAGCCAACCAAAAGCAGAAAGTGAACCATCCCAGTCAGCTTGAGTGAGAAAAGCACATGTTTGTTGTTGTAGCCACTGAATTTTGGGGTACTTTGTCATGTGGCATCACCATGGCAATAGCTGATTAATACAGAGAGAAATTAGGGCAGCATTCAAAGGTCATTTCTGCCTCAGCAAGGAAGTCTCTCTGCTTTTCAGTCTGAGCTCTGGATCAGTTCTACAATAAGTAGCCTAAAGCTGGCAGATGAGCCATACTGAGTGGCTAGTAAGTTAGTTAGCCCTTGATGTAGGTGAGAAGACTGAAGAAGACAACTAATTGTGACAATTTTACATTCAGAATTTGTTTTAAGGGGAAATGAATCTGGGTAAACAACCCAGCAGCTCCTTCTTATAAGAGAATATTTTGTCCCAAACTATAGCAAGTAGATGAGCTAGACCAGAAATCCATCAAAATCAGTCATATCTCAGAAGTACTCCCGCTATGAACTGTCCTTAGTCTTTCTATTGTTGTTTTAGTGTGTCAGAGAATGACCTGAAGTGTGGTTGTGCTTTTTATGTTTGTCTTTATAGAAAAGCAAGTCTGACATTGGCCCCTGGTACAAGAACAATAAATAAAAAAGGATTAGAATCAAACAGAACTTCATAGGCATTCCAATCCAGTTTTCCTTTTTCTTAAAGGAACTTGTTTTAGTCTAGAGTGTGTACTACTGTTTAACTCAACACTAAACTGCAAAATAAGCAAGTAAATTTTTTCCTAAATAAATTCTACTATATTATATAGTGTGATGAGAGGTAATTGGGATGAGGTATGGGGAATAAAAGGACTCTTATGACCAAAGAAACCTGGGAAATGTTGGGTTAAACAACATCTAACAGCTTCTTGACTGCAGGACTTTTCAGGACCTTCGGTAAGCCAGTGGACATTTTTAGTCTCTAAGAATAAAAAAACATTTTCTAAATTAAGTTGACTACAAAGCCCCTCCCCCAATCATCTCTTGGGAGTAGTGTAGAAAATTCTTTAGGATGTGTTTGTTGTATTAGATAAATGTCTGGGCTCTTAATAGTATTTTCCATGATTTCAAAGGGTATCCCTGAAGCAATGACAATGGTGGTTACCTTCCTGGACTGGAGATTCTGGTCAGCCACTGCCTGATTTCCGAAACCTGTGGTCAAGGGCCATGTCTCTATCCCTTTCCTCTTTCCTGGGATTACTCTTTAGAATGAATGAAACGAATCTGGCAAGCTTGTTAATGTCTAGATATCAATAAATATGTAACTATCTCACCACTACTGCCTTCCTTTGTGCAATGCAGGCTTCCCTGTGAAGGTATTTGTGCTGACAGAGCTCAAGCCTACTGGCACCCCCACAGGGACAGTCTATCACTGTCTTGCTTCTGGAATTTAATTGGTGAAACTGACTCATGGGACCTCATTTGTTAGCATGGTAGGAGGGACTCTTCCTTCAAGGGGTCATGTTCCTGATGTCTGATTTTTCCCTTGGTTGACAAGAGGAGCTTTTAGTCTGCCCCCCTCACATGGGGCTTGCCACATTCCCACATTGCACCCCAGGAAGACATAGATTCCAGTTGGTTCTTGACATGGTGCACCGAAGGCTGGCTGCTTTCAATCTTGGTCCCTTACACCAATGTGTCTGTCATCACCAAGACAGAATTCTTCCTTCTGTTCTGAAGATAGGAAGGCCATTTGTAGCTGACAAAGGGTTTAATGGTGGGACACTAAAAAGGAAAACTGCAAGAAAAGAATCACCCCCACCCCAACCCATGGATATTTTCCAAGGTAGAAAAGCATTGATTTTTTTTTTTTTTTTTGGTTTCCACATCCAAAGTTATGTGGAGTAAGGCTTGTTCATTCAGGTTACTTAGCACTTTTTTTTTTTTACAGAAACAGAGAGAGAGTCAGAGAGAGGGATAGACAGGGACAGACAGACAGGAATGGAGAGAGATGAGAAGCATCAATCATCAGTTTTTCGTTGTGACACCTTAGTTGTTCATTGATTGCTTTCTCACATGTGCCTTCAGCAGACCAAGTAACCCCTTGCTTGAGCCAGCGACCTTGGGTCCAAGCTGGTGAGCTTTTGCTCAAACCAGATGAGCCCACGCTCAAGCTGGTGACCTTGGGGCCTCAAATCTGGGTCTTCTGCATCCCAGCCTGACGCTCTATCCACTACGCCACCGCCTGATCAGACTACTTAGCACTTTTTAATGCATATCAGGGCCAAGGAGCTCAGATGTGAGAATTCCAAGTAGCTTTGCAAAATAAATAATTTAGAGAAAAGGTCACTTGTTTGAAAAAATAGAGGGCTCTAAAGAGTATGCTGGTGTCAAATGATGATCTTTGACTATGGACTAGAGCCTTCCATGATTTGGCACCATAACATCAGAAGTAGTTTTGTTGCAAATTAACCTTCACACCACGTTTTGCATTGAACATTCTTTGCTTTACCATTGCAGGTAATTGTGTGGAATTTGGCATTTTGAACTTTGGTTTTTATTAAGAGCTCCCATTGATTCCCTGTAAGAGTGAATTATTACAAAGGGAATTACCCTCTGGTTTAGAATTATATGAAACTATCACACATGCCCGTAAACAGTTCCCTTTCCTCTGTTCATATTTCTTGATATAAATGGGTTTCCTCATAACAGCTTTGGCTCTTTTAATCTATGCAAGATACCCATTTTCTGCTTGTCATCATGTTTAATTGTGGTAGGTAGCTTCCCTACCTCAATTCCAAATAGCTATTGAACTTAACTTTGATTTGCATTGTCTTCATTTTTCCATTTATTAGCAAGCATATTGGCTCTGCCAGAATCATGTAATTATCTTTGTGTCTGCCAGATTAGGGCATATGGTGCATTATTTTGGGAAGGCAGATAATACTCCCATTTGGAGTGGTATCTGGGCAGTCTGAACATGTCTTAGAAGAGGTTTCTGTATAAATTACTTTCCCCTCTCGACTGTGTAACGACAGTATATTAATTTTTTACTCTTTGAGGCATGCCGACTTAACTCGGAGAAAATTTTATAACGGTCTCCCATGATACCATTGGTTTGGCAATTTGAATATTTTAGCCTAGAGATTTTATTTTTAAGAATGTAAGCTAACAATCTGCTGTGCCTCTTAGATAAAAGCCACTGAATCAACAACTTTGGGATTAAGAGAAATAAAGGAGTTGCTGGACATTTTCCACCACTTTCAGAACATCAGATGCTGTCTTTGAAGGGGGAGACCAACCTCCAGAGGTAAAGATGTCAAAGCATTGGTTGGTGACTGCAGCTAGATCTCACCTGCAGAGTCTAATTGGTGTCCTGTCACTAAATCCCTGGCTAGTACTTTGGAAACTCAAAAATATGTCCCGAAGATACCTACTTGAACCTGGAAAAAAATGACCTTGCACAATATTTTTAAGAAAAAAAAATTTTTTTCTTATTCTTTGTTTATTGAAGTGTTATGTTAAAAGAAGATGTTATCTCTAAAGGAAGCCCGTCTACAAAGTTGACCTACTTTTGCACAATTTTCTTGTTTCTCAACTTACAGAAACTTAGAGTGTGTGACTGCTGAGGGTGCCCTGACCATGACACTCTATGCTTCTTGATTTCTACCATCACATGTACTAACAGTTAGAGAACAGGCTTGTGTGGAACAGTGGTTCTCAAATTCTTGCTGGCATCAGGATTACCCAGAGGACTTGTTTAGAGAGATTGTGTGATCCAGTCCCAGAGCTTCTGAGTCTGTGGACCAGACTGGGGTAAAAATTTACATTTCTGCAAAGTTCACAGATAATGTTGATGTTCCTGGTCTGGTGACCACCCTTTAGAACCACTGGCATATGTAGAACCTAAGTGTGCAGACTCTGAAGTTGGATTGCCTGAGTTCAAGTGTGGACAGTTGGCAATTTTCAAGACACTGTGTTAACAGAAACACATGCATATCAGACATGTGCCCTTGAGGACTATATAGGACCTTAACCTCTCTGTGCTTCCGTTTCCTCTTCTGAGAATGGGAATAATAATGCCTACCTAATAAAGTTATTGTGAAGACTAATTGAAACAATACTTTAAAAGTACATAGAATAGTGCCTGAAATATAGTAGCTGCAACCTGTGAGTAGTTATTATTAGAGTAATATGCTGAGAATTATTTGATTTTCAACCCTTAGGGTACATTACCTATAATGTAGTCTCTTTGCTTTACCCTCTTTTTTTTTTTTTTTTCTGGAAAGAAAATAGAGTCAAAGGGATAACCCATCTCAACTTCTGTGAGAGCTACAAGGAACAACTGGTGCCCGAACACTTTTTTTCTAATTCTTAATGTTGTACTTTCCCCTAAAACATCATGTAGATTACTCTGATTTTAGAGGTTTGTTCACAAATCATCATTCAGTTTATATTCAAGAAGTTTTGATCTGGATCAACTGATTTTAAGATCAGGAAAATACAAGAACAATTTCGTAATAAGAACATAATTTGGTCTCCGGCTTGAGAACAAGTTCTTTGCACTCAATCCATCACCTTGCATCACAGGGGCCCCAGCGTAAGTGCATTTGGTAGAAAGGCTCTGCAGTTCACTGTTGGGTGTTATCATTGAAAGACTGGTCTCTCAGTCCACTTAGAAATAGTAATTTTATATTTGTTTCATGGGTGGTTGGGCTGGTGTGGAGAAAAGTCATTGGTCACAAAGGAATGTAGGAAAAAATAACCAATTCCTCCATTGACACACAGGAAGTGGATTCTTCAGAACTGTTCCTTAGTTTGCCATTGGACCCTAACCTCCTCCTCCAGGTATTCATATGGGTATCTATGAAAAACCTTAAGGTATCCACTCATTCGTTCAGCAAATATACTGCTCACAAAAATTAGGGGATATTTCAAAATGAATATGAAGTGATAAAAAGAAGAAGCAATTGATTTTTTTTTAAAAATAATAACATCAGAAAAGCAAACAAGTCAAAGAAAGCTGCTCAATTATGCAAATGAGATGCAAAACCAACTTTTATTTCATTGGTGAAAATGCACTCTACACAAGGCTGAAAGTACTGGAGTATCTGCCTGTTCCCTGATCCCCTAATTTTTGTGAGCAATATAGTTATTAAGCACCTACTATATGCCAAGTACTGTTGGATAATGAATAGAATGTAGGACTTTTCCATGTAGGTTGTTCTGGGCTTGATTTATTTCCTTATTTTGGTTCTACTTTTCATTTTTCCTGATTGTCTTGGGACCATCAGGCATTAGACAGTAGACCAGGGTTATAAGGTGCCTAGCAGTTGCTCAATAAATCATTGTTGAAAGGATGAATGAAGCATAGACTATAACTGCAAGGGAGAGCCTGAATCCCCATCTTTGGTCCCATCCCAGCTCCAAAATTCCCAATTTTGGAGCAATAGGGATGGATTTGACATTATTCATAATCTCCACTTCCACATCGTTACTGTGACATCCTTCCCACTCCTCCCTTCCAAAAAATGGCTTTAGTTTATTTTGAATGATCGATCCCAAGGACTGCCCTGACAACTGAGTTATTTGCCAGTAGAACATTTTACACATATGACTTATAATATACATTCACCCTTTTTAAAGACTGAGCCAATCAGGAGGGCCAGCAAAGAGGCCAAAATCACAAATATCAGCCTTCTTGGAAATGAGTCTATATTGGATTTTTGAACCATTATAACAATAGCCAACAATCATACACAACTTCACTGTCCAGTTGCCATATGTGTTTGACGGAATCAGCAACATTGGAAACATTATTAGGCTTTGGGTGTTTGAACAGAGCCTGGGGATAAGTGACTGTATAGATTTGTGAGTCATCATAGTGAAGTTCCAAGTCTTTTGCTGTAGATAACAGCAGCCTGGCAGCGAGTGACTCCTTAAAAAGAACAAAAGAGTCCCCTTTCCGATAACCATTGCCTTAGTGAGTTAGATTAATTTATTGCATATTTTTCAGCAGAGAGATTTCTGAAATAAATCTGGTTGTAGCACGCCTTTCTTATTTAATTAAATGTTTTGTTTTAGAAGAGCATAGATTGACAGAAAAGTTACATAGATAGTAGAGAAAGTTTCCATATACCCCACACCCAGTTCCCCTTAATGCAGTGGTTCTTAACCTGGGTTCTATCGAACCCTAGGGGTTCGATGAGTTGGTCTCAGGGGTTTGGAGAAGCCTCTGTCACGGAGGTAAAGACACACTTGTGCAGGTATGTAATTTGGGCAATGCTTTATTCTGGCTCCAAAAAAGTATTTTGTGGATTCAAAATGACAAAAAACAAATTAAATTTAAAATTAAAAACATTAAGTTATTAAAAAAATGTTAAATTCTTTAAAAAAATCTGAATTTATTTTTAATTAGTAAAATAGTAAAAAAAATATTTTGGGGGGGCTGAAATTCTTTTATGGGCCAAAATATTTTTTTTGGGCCAGAATAAAATAATACTGTAATTTGTTGTGAGTTCATGCACTTTGTTGGTTTTGTTCTTTGAGCAAGGTGATGTTCATGCACGGCTCATTTTGTGCACCAGTAAAAAAACATATACCTATGTCTTGAATTTGGGAAAAAAATCATATTTTATTTATCACTAAAGAAGGGTTCGGTGAATGCACATATGAAACTGGTGGGTTCGGTACCTCAAAAAAAGTTAAGAACCACTGTTCTAGTCCAATGGCAAAATCTTGATTGCAATTGTCATGGTGCTCTATCTCATTCTGCTATCTCTTGGAACTTGAAGCGAATTACAGAAAGATTAGTTTGGAATTGACTGAAGACTGACATGACTGCCTTATATGGCTACTCTTTCCTGTATTCTAGGTAGTCTTCCCTACAACTAATTCTCATCATCTAAAGTTATACATTTCATACAAATGGAGTCTAAGGTGAGCTGAAGCAGCAATTTCATTTTTAAAAAGCGTAGAGGAAACTTATGTTTCATTTAAAATATTTTTGTATCCTGAACTTTGGTGGCACAGTGGATAGAGCATTGAACTGGGATGGATCCAGGTTTGAAACCCCGAGGTCTCCAGCTTAAGCATGGGCTTGCCAGCTTGAGTGTGGGGTTGCTGGCTTGAGCATGGAATAATCAACATGACCCCATGGTCGCTGGCTTGAGCCCAAAGTCACTGACTTGAGGATTGAGGTCACTGACTCAGCTTGAGGCCCCTGGTCAAGGCACATATGTGAAGCAATGAATGAACAACTAAAGTGATGCAGCTATGAGTTGATGCTTCTCATCTCTCTCCCTTCCTGCTTCCCTCTCACTCTCTCTTTCATAAAAAAAAAAAAAAGTTTTTCTATTAAGGCTAATATAGGCATGCACAATACTTGAATGACTTTTAAAGATGAATATTAAAAGCTTCAAAAATTTTTTTTCCAAATTGGCTAAACAATAAAAAGGGCTATGGTCCCATACAATGGATAATTCAGCAATAAAGAATATTAAATACTGTTGCTGTATTCGATAGTGTGGACAAACTTTAAAAACGATTGCATTCAGTGAAAATATTGAGATGAAAAATACCACATATTGTATAATTTCAATTATATGAAATGTCCAGAGTAGGCAAATCCATAGAGACGGGCCGGTGGTGGGAAAGGAGATTAAATGTAAATAGGCATGAGAAATCTTATTGAGGTGATGGAAATGTTCTAAATCTGGATTATGGTGATGGTTGTAGAACTCAGTGAACCTAGTGAATTTATTAAAAATCATTGAATTGTAAATTTAACATTTGAATCTTCTGGTACGAAAATTACACCTCAGTAATGTTTACACAAAAGAAAAGTAAGTAAGGAAGAGAGAGAGAGAGAGAGAGATAAGAGACAATCTCCCAGGAATTCTGGGATGTGTGCACTCAGCTGGGGGGTACTTAGTGGAAAAAATTTAAAAACATAGCTCTGAAGTCACTTGGGGGTGTCTAAACTCTGCAACCTGAAAGGACCTAACCAAGCAATATGTGTTTTGCTTACTGCAAAAAAGTAGCATACTTTATTTGAAATAATTATAAATTCTACAGAATAGATTCTGATATTTATTTCCAGTGCATTCCCATGAAGGCACGGGTGATAAATAAATCAGATAAGACTAAGAGAATCATTTGTCTTTGGAAAAACGTCTGGAGCAGTGCTTTTGAAACTTTATTATGCATAGAATCACCTGGTCATCTTATTAAAATGCAGATTCTGATGAAGTAGGTCTGGAGGTACCACGTTAGATTCTGCATTTTAACAAGCTCCAGAGTGATGCTCATGTTGCTCTTGGTCCATGGAACACACTTTGAGTAGCAAGGGTCCGGAATATAGTGGTTAGGGGTTAAGGATTTGCAAACAGATGGTGATGGATTCCAATCTGAACTCTGCTTCTCACTTGCAGTGTGATTCTGTACAGGTCGCTGGAGGTCTCAGTACCTCCCTTTCATCATGTGCAAAGTGGGGGACTCATAACAGTACTGGCTCATAGGGCTGTTTGCGAGTTAAATGCATATCAATCACTTAGGTATAGTCCTGGGCACACAGAGTGCTCGGGATAGCAACTCTACTGTTAAAATCTCAATGCTGATCACAGGCCTCTTCTCTTTGCTTTTTTTGATACTCTACTTGCGGGGGACCCTTTGCTCGGTCTTTGGTGGTAGATTATTTTATTCCTTCTTTTGCTTTAAAATCAAGGCATTTCTTTATTAAAGTTTATAAAAAGTTCTTAAGGTCTGTTTACATGCTTTCAAGAGTTTGCGGTAAGTACCCACTCTTTGCCTAAGAGATCTATCTGCTTTCCTTGCTCATTATCTGTAAGATGCCTGGACCTAAATCATTCCTTATCCCAATGGCTTTTCTCTGGGTGGAGCTCGGGCTTCCGGCCTCTCAGTCCTGTTTGCATTTTCTGGGTTGTGGAATAGTGAGGATTTTTTCAGCTGTTCCCCACTTTTTGTGAAGAATCATTTCCTGATGAGGGTTGGAACTGAAAATGGAATGCCCCCTTTGTTGAGCAGCAAAGTCCTGGAAGCCAAGACAATTCCTGTAAAACAACATTAAACATCTCCCCAGCTCCACCCCACCACCCCACCTGTAATGGTTCAAAGGATATTCCTGTTTAATAATTCCTTCTTTAATATTGCCTCACATGAAAATGCATTTGAATAGAGAGGCTAGTGCTTTTATCTTGATTGACTTGTCCTACCAAGATATCTTTCACATGTCTCTAGGTCATGAAAAACAGTTGATTATTAAATAATTTTGCTTTCTATGAGGTATTTAGGTGGACTATATTGTACCATTTCTACACTGTATGTGTTTGTATATGTGTATGTATGCATGCATGCATTTTTATTCAAAAGTACCCATGAGAGGCTAGACACCACAAGAAACAAAAGGCAGTTTACCCCATTCCACACTGGTGGCCAAAACATGAGGAAATCAAACTTAGCGAGCACAATCCTGGGCTGTGCGACTGAAATCCCTGTAGTGTTATTTTAGATTCCAGAATGATTAACTCACACTTTAGGAAAAGTACTGCTAGGGGATATTTTTCAAAAACCCATTTGATTGAGGTATCATTAATATATCATTAAATGCACGCATTCGATGTCTATAATTCATGAATCTTGACAAATGTGTGCACTCATGTAATCACCACTGAAGTCAAGATATAAAACATTTCTGTCACAACTGAGGATTCTGAATCCTGATAAATTTCTCTGGTGGGGGAAGTGGGAGGCCCACTCCTTTGGGTAGGAATTAGACTGTCTAAAAAGGTGAGTGAGGAGTCATTCTGAGGACTAATAGAGATGGTTTCATCACCCAGAAGGGGAGGTGACAGTAGGGGACCACAGGAAAAGGGAGTGATCGAGACCTACAGATTTCCATGATTAGATCCCACATGATGGCTTTTTCCATTTTTCTTTTCTATTTACTTTAAGTCATATTTAGTATCCTATGTTCAATGTCACAAAGTCTTTTTACAAAGGAACAGTCTCTGTATTAATGGTGTTGGCAGCTGTCAAGGGGCAGGCAGCAAAGAGAAATGCTACCAGTTGTGCCACACCCTTTGACTGAGGCCAGCAAGGCTGAGTCCGCACCCTATTTAAGACTCCAGAGCCTTGCAGGTCCTGGAGGGACCAGGTACAAAAAGGAATGGCTCAGGGTGGAGCTGAGAACGGTGGGAAGGGAGCACGTGGTGAAGAAGGGCAGCTGCATTATAGAATGATACAGAAGCAGATTTGAGCTGAGTCTGGCAGAGGGAACCGTTCAAATAGAGTTGTCAGACTGAGCAAATAAAGACACAGGGTGCCCAGTTAAATTTGAGTTCCAGATAAACAATGAGTAATTTTTTATAAGTATGTCCCATGGAATATTTGGGACATACTTATTCTGAAAAATTTGTTGTTTATCTAAAATTCAAATTTAACTGAGCACCCTGTATTCTATCTGAGAACCCTACCTTAAAAGAAAGAAAGACCATCGACTGGAGTGCAATGTTAACATTTAATCAAAATGATTACAAATGAAATATAACCATCAAGAACCTACATTTTAGGGAGGTTTGAATTAAGAATAATACGTGTCTTTGTCTATGTATGCATATAGCATATATATATATTATATGCATACATAATAAACACACACTAAAATGATCAAAGAAAATTACTGTAAAACTGAAAGACCTATCTATATATAATATATATATTTTATTTTTAAAATATTTTTTATTTTTAAATTACAATTAAAATACAATATTATATTAGTTTCAAGCATACAACATTGCGATTAGATATTCATATAACTTATAAAGTGATGACCCTGATCAATCTAGTACCCATCTGGCTTCATACATAGATATAGTATTGACTATATTCCTTATGTTATATTTTACATTATATATATTATATTTTATATTATCTTTCTATATAAAAATATATTTATATATTTACTTGAATGTAAAATGAACTTGATATTTATTTATTTTTTGAATCTGTTTTCTAGGTAACTAAGTATGTTTTTGATTTTTTAGTTTCAAACTGGTTTAATCTTTAAAAGTCTGCTTATGGTTTTCTTAGAGACTCTCTTGAACTGGGCACCATCTCAAAAGGAATAATTTTGTATCTGTGAGCATTTACTGATAGAGAGTGGATCACAGAAGACAATTGACTTTTCTTACTTCCTCCTCACAAATAAAAAATTCTATGTAAGTGTTAACTGTGTACTCTAAAAACATTTAAGTAGTACTGAAACATTTGTTACCGAAAAGTGGCTTTTTGTTTAAGCCCTTTTTTATTCCCTACCTCCAATCCCCAGAAATAAACACTTTCAATCCTTTAGAAATGATTTTTGATATATCCTTCCACATGTCAAATGATATTCTTATGTTATTATCTGTTAACATTATTTTTTTATTTACTGCTTGGCTGTTGAGAATTTCACTGTTTTAGACCCCTCTCCACAATTCTCTTTCAACTTTTCCTCACTACCATCTACCAACTTATTGTAATTTGAGTACAAACAAGAGTTGGTGTTTAGATCATTTCAATTTATAAATGTAATTCACTGCTGAGAAAGGTAGTAAATTAGGGTTCATGTTTATACAATTTTTATTATTCTTAGAGTTAATAGTCACCTCTGTTTTTAAAATTAAAAAAAATTTATTGAGGTATAATTAACATATAACATTATATTAGTTTCAGGTGTTCAATGTAATGACTTGATATTTGTATATATTGCAAAGTGATCACCACAGTAAGTCTAATTAACATCCATCACCACACATAGTTACAAATATTTTCCTTGTGATGAGAACTCCAACAGTTACTTTCTTAGCAACTTTCAAATATGCATTACAGCCTGACCTGTGGTGGCGCAGTGGATAAAGCGTCGACCTGGGAACACTGAGGTCGCCAGTTCAAAACCTGCACTGATCTGGTCAAGGCACATATGGGAGTTGATGCTTCCAGCTCCTCCCCCCTTTCTCTCTCTCTCTCTCTCTTTGTCTCCTCTCTAAAATAAATACAATAAAAAGACATTTAAAAAATAAAAAAAAATATGCATTACAAATTTTATTTTATTAGCTATGGTCACCATGCTATATATTTTACCCCCATGATTTATGTATTTTATAACTGGAAGTTTGCACCTTTTGATTCCCTTCTCTCATTTAATCCGTCTCTACCCTCTGCCTCTAGGACGATAGAGCTTCTGTTTTTACTTTTGATTAGCTTTCTATAGACTTCTCTCTATGTTTACCCACATGCTCTCACTGTTAAAGGTAGCTATATATATATTTTTCACTATGGAGATCACTTTACGGCTTCTGTCTTCCTAGTGCCTCTGAACGGTTTGACCTGGAGACCTCTACACTGATATCATCATGAATCTTCCATTCATCACCTGTTTATGAGTCCCTTCACATTCTTTTTCTGTTAAAACTTTTTACAACCCACAGCTTCCTCTTTCTTTTATTGAGGCATATTGTTGAAGCAAAAGGGTACGTGGGTGCTTGTTCATTTTGACGTTTTCATGTTTACAAGTGTCTATTCTTTCTTTGTACTTGATTAACTTAGTATAAGATTTTAGATTAAGAATAATGACCCTCAGAAATTTGGAGGCATGTAGAGTTGCCCTTCTTGTTTCCAATGTTTGTAGGTGACATTTTTTTTCCTCTCTGTTTAGAGTCTTTATTTATTCCAGATGTTCTGATTTTCATGATGACATGACTGTGCCTGAATCTCATTATTCATTGTATTTGTCACTTAGAGAATTATAGACTCATGTCTTCAGTTATGGGCTACCTTCTTGTACTGTGACTTTGATAATTTTACCCATTTCTTACCTCTATTGTTTCTTTCTGGAATTCATATTAATCAGCTATTGGACTTCTTGGATTGACTATTTAATTTTGTTTCATTATTCCTCCCATTTACCATGTCTTTGGAAAATTGTCTACTCTCTGGGTGAGTTCTATTCTTCTTCTTAAGTAGTAAGTTCCTAAGTTTATCATATAGTCTTTCCATCAGATTTTAAATTTTAGTTAAATTTAAAATGATAGCTATTTATTGTGCTTTGATCGATAATTTTTGGGTTTTTTTGTTTAATTTTTTTCTTTTTTGATTGATAACTTTTGCTAGCATATTATTCTGATTTCACAAAAGGAAATAGCTTTCTAAAGATATATTCTATAGTTTTCTCAAACTTCTCTATTTTTGTCTCTGTTTCCTTTAGATCCTACTTTTCTATTTGTTTTGTTGTCTTTCATGCCAGAAATCTATTCTCATAACTGGTGACCTTTGACTTTCTGTATACACTTGAGAGTAAAGCATTAGAAAGGAGACTGGAGGCAGTGCATTGTGGGGAGGGAGCCTTCCCACTGGTGGATGCTATTTGAGGATGATGAGGGAATTGAGAAGGTATTTTTACTGGGGACTCCATATGTCTCAGAATGTTTTATCTCTGTCTCATTCAGCTTCCCTGGGAAAGAATCTTCAGCTTTTACCCTGAGGTGGGATGAAGGTACAATAAGTTGCCTGGCTACTGTCATTTTAGGGGTAGGTGGAAAAGAAAGAGGAAGCTCTTATAGTTCAGTATAGGGGTTATAATGGCTCTGCTTTCAGTCAAACCTATAATTCCATTCCTTTGCTGCCCCCTCTTCCACTCTATTTGTACTTTTGGGTTAACAAAGCTTACTTTTCTACTGGAATTTCAGTGGGGTGTGGCATGGAAAGGGAGGAGACTGTGGAAAATAATCCACATTTATTTGGAGTCTGAGACAACTATTCTTCACAAACACTCTATCACAGGGGTCCCCAAACTTTTTACACAGGGGCCAGTTCACTGTTCCTCAGACCATTGAAGGGCCGGACTATATAAAAAACTATGAACAAATCCCTATGCACACTGCACATATCTTATTTTAAAGTACAAAAACAAAACAGGAACAAATACAATATTGAAAATAAAGAACAAGTAAATTTAAATCAACAAACTGACCAGTATTTCAATGGGAACTATAGGTGCGGATGCATCCTGTGCTCCTCTCACTGACCACTAATGAAAGAGGTGCCCCTTCTGGAAATGCGGTGTGGGCTGGATAAATGGCCTCAGGGGGCCAAATGTGGCTCTCTGGCCTGTAGTTTGGGGACCCCTGTTCTATCAGGACAATTTCCTTAATTTCCATATAAATAGATTGTGTTGATTTTAAGGCATAGAATGTATTACTCTCCTTTTCAACCAGACTCTGAACTAAGTGATATCTTGATTTCCATATATTGTTGAGTTTGGTTACTAATTTCCATATTTCAGGTCACCCTTTGCTTGTTGTAGTCTCACTTTAATGGATAGAAAGAAATGGGCCAACTTAGAAACATCTCAAAATGTAGGTGTGGGGAAGTGGGAGGATGAAAAATATGTGAACATGATTAAATGTTAAAAATCCCACTGAGTGCTAGGTAGAGATTCTTTGACATTGGGTATTGTAATCAAGTTAAAATAAAACTCTGCTGAAGTGAACCTCCATTATTAGAAAGTAGGATAACATTTGAAGTACAATTGTGGAAGCAGTGAAATAAATTCAAGAATCTATGAAGCCGCCAGAAGTCTATTATCACGCATAATGGAACCTGAATATAAAGAATTTGATTGAAGTCTTTTGGACATCTGTGATTGCTAAATCTATTTATGATAGCTGATGACATTCCTTGGTTGTTATTAGAATATTTCTAGTCCTTCCCAGAGGCAAGAGATTCTTAAGGATGCCTTGATGTGTAATTAGATGGGAATGCAGTTATGTTTTTCTTTGAAGCTTCTGAGAATAATCCTCTAGCTTGCCAACTGACCTTTTTATAAAACAATTATGTTTATGGAAGCTTTTATGATCTCATAGGAGTATGGAGAAGGCAATAAATGGGAAAGCATTCCATTCGATTGGGGCAGCAATTTTGGAATGCCTGATTAGGCGGGGAAAAAAACTTATTGAGTGCCTATGCTAGGCATTGTGTTAGAATTTTAAGTGTATTATAATGATTTTTAGTCTTTGGAATAACTTCATAAGTAAGTACTATAACTGTGTACATTCTATAGATGAGAACACTGAGATCACTTAGAGAGAACTGGTCAAACTTGATTTTGAAACTAGGTATTTCAGTTAGGCTGTGCATTGGATAATATAGGTACTTTGTCCAGTGCTATAGGATCTGATTCTACTGTTATTTTGTGTGTGTGTGTTTGTGCACTTCAGTGTGCTTTTTTTTTTTTAAATTTCTTTTTATTTATTTATTTTAGAGAGGAGACACACACACACACACACACACACACACACAGAGAGAGAGAGAGAGAGAGAGAAAGGGGGGAGGAGCTAGAAGCATCAACTCCCATATGTGCCTTGACCAGACCAGTGGAGGGTTTTGAACTGGCGACCTCAGTGTTTCCAGGTCGACGCTTTATCCACTGCGCCACCCCAGGTCAGGCAGTGTGCTTTTGTTTCAAACAATGATCACCTGCAGCTCTTTTTTTGCAGGACTGCACCCTGGATACTAGAACCCACTTTTCCTGGGGTGGCTTTTAACCAAGGGCTGTGAGTCTATGAAAACTCAGCTTTCTTATTTCAAATTGGGAAAACTGGGAGGTGTTAAATTGCACAATCTTCACTCAGAATTGCCTCCAGGGATGAGGGTGTACCTCTGCCCAAGTTCCTTTCTTGGTTTCTTCACCCTCTCTATCTTGTTCCCCACCCTCCCTTACTGGTTGTTTCTTCTGAGTGTGCTTCCTAATTAAGCCACCGTACTTAGGTCCTTGTAGCAGGGTATACTTTTAGAAAGTTTGACCTAGGACAGAATAGTTTTGCTGGCACTAACTAGCAGTGAGGCCATGCCTACGCCACTGGTACCCAGAGGGCTAGTGTGGACCGGGAGGGCCAGCCTTATGCCAGCTCTGATTACTGTGACTTGGGACAGCCACCCTATACATTTAGTATTTAGAAATTCAAACTTTTAACCTTGGTTTTTAAAGCCCCACATAATCTAGAGTCAATTTACTGCTCCAACTTCGTTTCCTGTCATAACCCTTCTCCCTTTTGCAGACACATGGTCTCTTTCTGTTCCTTGAATGACCCCAGGTTATTGTAGCCTCAGGGTCTCTGTACTTATTGTTCCTGTTCTCATTATTTAGTTCTCACTGAAAATGATGCTACCGTAGAAAAATCTCACCTGACCACTCCATCTAAAGTAACCTTTAACTCTCATATTATTATAACAAAAATCGCCTTATCCTGTCTTATTTTCTTTCCAGCATTTATTTCCACATAAAATTGCCTCATTCACTGTTCATTTTCTTGCTCATTGCCTCTTTTTCTCCGTTGGAATGTTACCTCCATGAGAACAGGGGTCATGACTGTGTTGTCCACTGTCAAAGCCCTCATGCCGGGGTCAGTGGCTGTCCCCTATCATGCTCAGTAAATATGTGCAGAGCAGTGAATATGATGTCCAATTGAAGATTGTGCAACTTAACACCTCCCAGTAAGTTCTTTTTCCTTCTAAGCCTTTCGCACTTTCTCCTCTCCATTATGTTGTTTGTCAAGAATATTAGTTAATAGGGGTGAAAATAGAAATCTATGATCTGTCTATCTGGAGCACATAGCCAGGAGTAACATGGTACCAGATATAGACAACCCAGATGGAAAGCAATACGTTAATGATATTTCATTTGTATTCAAAGCAAGTCTATGTTACCCTTTCTGAAGCTTGGTTCTAGAATTATTTTTCTTTTCTTTTTTTTCTAATTTCTTTTTTAATTTATTGTGTTGATATGGTTTCAAGTGTACCACTCAATATAATACCATTTACACCCCACATCTGACAAAAACTTTTCTGAGAATAAAGGGAACATCTTCTTCTTCTTCTCTCCCCAAGGGTACTTTTCATTCACTTCGTCTCTCTGTAGAACAGAAAGATGAACTCCCATTCCCAAATACTCCCCCTAGCCCTTGACTTTGTCCCTTCAATAATATTTTCTTATTATCAAGTAGATATTTTGGTTCAAAAGTGACAAGCTTCCACTTGGACACTTGAACAGCCTATATATGGACCAACTGGCTAAATTTTCTTGTTCATATATCAGGGGTTGTCAACCTTTTTATACCTACCACCCACTTTTGTATTTCTGTTAGTAGTAAAATTTTCTAACTGCCTACCGGTTCCACAGTAATGGTGATTTATAAAGTAGGAAAGTAACTTTACTTTATAAAATTTATAAAGCAGAGTTACAGCAAGTTAAAGCATATAATAATAATTACTTACCAAGTACTTTATGTTGGATTTTCGCTAAGTTTGGCAGAATAAATCTTTATAAAACAACTTACTATAGTTAAATCTCTCTTTTTATTTATACTTTGGTTGCTCTGCTACCACCCACCATGAAAGCTGGAACGCCCTCTAGTGGGCGGTAGGGACCAGGTTGACTACCACTGAATAGTTCATTGTTTTCAAGAGCAATTGTGACACTTGTATCAGGAGTATGCTATCATATAACTATCTGTGGAAAGGTAAGTACCAACTACCAAACACCTGCTCCATTAGAGTATTTTCAAACAAGAAACAGAAAACCCACAACAATTCCTGGCTGAACCTGCACATCTCTGTGTGCACATCTTTCTGGCATTTTGCACAGCAATATCTAGTTCAGTGGTTCATAACCTGGGTTCTATTGAACCCTAAGGGTTCGATGAGTCGGTCTCAGGGGTTCGGAGAAGCCTCTGCCGCGGAGGCCAGAATAAAGTAATACCATAATTTGTTGTGAGTTCATGCACTTTGTTGGTTTTGTTCTTTGAGCAAGGTGATGTTCATGCACAGCTCATTTTGTGCACCAGTAAGAAAACATAGACCTATGTCTTGAATTTGGAAAAAAAATCATATTTTATTTATCACTAAAGAAGGGTTCGGTGAATGCACATATGAAACTGGTGGGTTCGGTACCTCAAAAAAGGTTAAGAACCACTGATCTAGTTACTGTCTTTGTTTATCAATGTCATTGTTTCACAGTCAATGTGTTTATGTCACAATGTCCTTTTGCCTGAAGAATTTGGAGAGTGTTAATATGAGACCTCAGTAATCACAGGTCAAACAGGGTACAGGACAATCTAGAGAAGGGGCCAAGTGGCAAGGCCTTGCCTGACATTAGAGAGGAAGGAAAGAGGAAGTGGAGTAATAAACACAGGTACTCCTAACCCAGTTGTCAGGCCAACGATGGGACCACAGGAAAATAGAGCTTGTTGGTAAACTAAGACTGGAATATGACATGAGAGGAAAGTGAGCGGTACTGGTCCACATCCAGGTCAGGAAAACAACAATAAAGCTGAAACTGTGTTTTGAGGACTTTAGAAAACAGGCTGCACATTGCATGTTTTATTTACTGATTTATCCAACCATGCTTTCATTTATCAATCAGGAATATGCAGAGCACTGACTTTGTTTCATCTTTGTGAGAACCATAGCTTACGTGTTAAACTGTTTGTATTCCTTTCATCTGCATCCCCCAAAGGAACCGGAAGTTGAAACATTTTGCAATCTAAGATGTTTCTCTAGTAGAAAGGCTCCTTGGAGTTCTGACTTCCTTTTGCTGGTTTTTGATCTCTAGTTTGGAAGTTGAAGTGGTAGTTAGAGAAGAAGGGATGTGGTGTTAGTGGCTGCAATGTAGTTAAAGTATGAATGGAGGATTAAAACAAACATTCATGGAGGATTAAAAACAACATGTCTGAAAAGACTTCTTGGGGAGGTGATAATGAAAAATAGGTTGAGAAAACTGACCTAGCTTATCTCCAATGAAAGTTGTGAAGCATGTAATGTCTGTCTTTCTTCTGTATCCCTTCCTTCTTTTTCCCTTTCCTCGTACCCTCTAGACCACTTTTGCCTACCAGGGACAAGGTAAATATATGTTTGAAATTTTTTTAGAATAAGCTTAGTCTTAAATTTTCTGTTTCTTTGTCCCCATAAGTACTTTAAAATTTTCCAGGCATATTCTTGAATTGTGGTTTGGAAAAATATATTCAGCTTACCCAGGGCCTTCCTGGTCTTTTGACTTCTCTTGAATAAAAGTGTTCTTAAATTTTTCTCAATGTTCTTTAGTCGGGGTGTGAAAGGAAGAACACAGGGTCAACTTATGTATGTGGACTTTCCAGAAGTTTATTTTGCCCTGAGGATTTATAAAGAAAGAAATACATTTACTCTTTCATTTAAGACATTGAGAATATTTGGGCTTAGAGTGTAAAGTCAATCAAAGGTAGCTTTTCAGTCATTAAGATTTGGCTACTGGAGTGATTTTGAGTTGAGAGAGGGAGTGGTGAACACTAGCTCTGTAAGTAAATAGGGAGGGAGATTTTCATGTGGCACCCCTGGATAACATATCTCCCAAACTGGAGAAAATTGTCTCCTGCAGGATAACAAACCAATGGGAAGTAAGATCTTACCTCCAAGGTAATGTTCTGGAGATGAGCCAGTGCTCTGCTGGACAGAGGAGTGAAAGGTGGTTAAAATCTAGCTGGAGCCTGACCAGGCGGTGGCGCAGTGGATAGAGTGTCGGATTGGGATTCAGAGGACCCAGGTTTGAGACCCCGAGCTTGCCAGCTTGAGTGCGGGCCCATCTGGCTTGAGCAAAAGGCCAAGGTCACTGGCTCCGGCAAGGGGTGGCTCAGTCTGCTGAAGGCCCACGGTCAAGGCACATGTGAGAAAGCATTCAATGAACAACTAAGGTGACGCAACGAAAAACTGATTATTGATGCTTCTCATCTCTCTCCGTTCCTGTCTGTCTATCCCTATCTATCCCTCTCTCTGACTCTCTCTCTGTCCCTGTAAAAAAAAAAAAAAAAGACCACTTAAATCTAGCTAGAGTGTGGGACCATAACCATGACCTTTGGCTGGTTCCGATGATGCTTTGAGACTCGAGTTGACTCCCTTGGCATATAATCATTCCTTAGTAAATATTTATTAAATGAATGCATACAAAAGGGAATACCTGTCATCAACCATAATGATTGCCAGGAAGAACAGCTAGACTGTGAGGATGTGCTGCCCTGGACACAACGATGGAGCAGCAGTGGAGGGAAGGACATCTTGCCCTTTACTATTGTCTTCTCTTTGTCTACTGCTCCCAGTGAATTGGCATCTTCTCTTTTAGCAACCTGAATGCTTAATTTGAACTGTCCCACTGGGTGGTGACTTCATTAGCTAAATTTAGGAGTCCTGAAACAGCTCCTCTATTCTTTACCTGTTATTCTACAAATCCTTGCTACTCAAAGTGTGGCCCATAGACCAGCAGAATCAGCCTGAAAGCTTATTGGAAGTGCAGAATCTTAGACCTGGCCCCAGACCCACTAAATCAGAACTTGTGTTTGATCAAGATTCCCAGGTGTGATTCATGCAAATGAAAATTTGAGAGAAACTGCTGTAAATGATTATAATGAAAATGGCTTTTTTTTTTATAAGTAATAAGACTATAAGAGAAAGGAAAAACTGTGTAAATAAGTAATTGTTAACATCTCTGAGCTAGAAAAGGAAGTCTTATGTGAAAAGATGGCACAGAGACCCCACCCCCCTCCATCTAGGGAACCAGTTATTAACACCTCTTTCTTTGAGGTAAGATGTCCCCATCGGATATGACGTTCAAATGTTGACCACATCAGAAAGAGAGCTGGACCATGTCTTTATGACAACATTATGGTAAGAGAAGGATTCACTCTTTTCTTGATTTTAAATCCACTACTGCACAGCTGTTATTTTTGTCTGAAAAGGTTACAGACAAATCTAATAGTCTCTTTCTTGGGAAGAATTAAAGGCTCCTTATATTAAGAAATAGATTTTATTTGGAACCCATTTTATGATCAGAACATTTCCTTAACTGAATAGTTTCTTGCTCACTTGAGCACAAGAACTATTCCAGTAGCAGGTGTCTTATTGTAGAAATTTATAAATGCTCATTATGGATTCATGAAGTTCTATACTTTGCAGAGTGGTGATTCTCAAACATAAACATCTTCAGCAGAGCTCATTAAAACTCAGGTTACTGGGCTCCATCCCCAGAATCTCTGATTTAGTAAGTCAAGTGAGGCCCAAGAATTGTCATTTCTAACAATTCCCAGGTGATGCTGATGTTGCTGGTCCCAGCTATACCTTCAGAACCACGACCATCAAGGAAGTTCTTAAATAGCTCTGATCAGGTTGTTCAGTTGGTTAGATTGTCATTCCAACGTATCAATACTGTGGGTTCGATCCCCCTCCCTTGTAAAGGCACATACAAGAATCAACCAATGAATGCATAAATAGATGGAACAACAAATCGATGTTTTTCTCTATCTCTTTCTCTCTCTAAAAAACAAACAAACTTCTTTAAGACCTTTAAAAAATATGGGCCCCTCTCCTTAAAGTGGGTTAACTCTGTCTAGCCCAAAAGCCAGCTTTATTCAACCTTTGGCATGATTTCATTTAGATTGTTATGTTACTGTTGGTTACTTCAACTTTTTTTTTTCCCTTGAGAGCAGTACATTTATTAAAGCTGGGGTCAGTGAAACAAGAAAGAACTTAGAATAGAAGAAGCCACAGGAGAGAACCTAGGAGGGGCTGCTTTGGCTCTCTAGAAATGTTACAGGGAAGAAATGAGCCTGGACAGGGCTGCTTTGGCTCATTGGGAAGTCAGAAAGAGGGGACCTTGGTACAGGTTCTGGGTCAGCCCAGGGTGAGCCACCGCTGCTCCCCGTTCCCCGGTTGCAAGTCTTGTGGGGACCCTCAGAGTTTAGGAGATGCATGCCTGAGAGGGAAGAAAGGTGGCGCGTGCTTCTGGCAGCTGGCAGGGAGAGAGTGCCCTGGGTCCTTAGTCTCGAGGGTTTGAAAGCCTGGGAGTTGAGGGGATATCTTAAAGGAGGATCCTAATAGAATATTCATCAGCTTTATGCTGATGTGCAAGAATGGGATTTTTTTCCCCTGACTTCATCTGTCCTACACAAGTGGCACTAATTGGATTTCTGTTATTTATCACCCTAAGTGGGGTGATTTAAGCTATTTATTCTCTGGTTGGGGAGGAGAAGTGTAAATTATTTACTCTTATGTGTCTTTGGTAAGGGAAGATAGGATTTTGCAATTTACTTGGCAGCTGTAAACTGGTTAATGCTTGAGCCCAGGAATCAGATTTCTCTTGGGAGCAAATCTGATAGAGACTGCAAGTTATCCCTCAAAATCTCTCTTCTCTTAGTCTATTTAACTGGACACATGGCTTCCCAGAACAGTGACTATGTTTTCTAGCCTTCTTGCACCTATATGGTGACTAAGTTGTAGTAGTTAGAAGTGGGCAGAAGTGATATGTGCAATTTTGGGGTCATGCCCTTAAAAGGAAAGAACAGCTTCCGTTCTCCTTTCTTCATTTTGCTGCTATGAATGTGGATGTGGTGGGTACCATCTTGGACCAAGGGGAAAAGCCAGCCAAATATGCCTGAGGAAGCAGATAGAAGAAACCTGGGGGCCTGACTTTATGGAGCTACCATGCCACCCTGATCTGCTGGTTACTGTCAGGCTAGAGCAGTGGTTCTTAACCTTTTTTTGAGGTACCGAACCCACCAGTTTCATATGCGCATTCACCGAACCCTTCTTTAGTGATAAATAAAGTATGATTTTTTCCCCCAAATTCAAGACATAGGTATATGTTTTTTTACTGGTGCACAAAATGAGCCGGGCATGAACATCACCTTGCTCAAAGAACAAAACCAACAAAGTGCATGAACTCACAACAAATTATGGTATTACTTTATTCTGGCCTCCATGGCAGAGGCTTCTCCGAACCCCTGAGACCGACTCATCGAACCTCTAGGGTTCGATAGAACCCAGGTTAAGAACACACTGGGCTAGAAGTAATCACCTTTCTTGTGGAGACCACTTTTATTTTGAGTCTATAACTCAGAAACCCAACTGATAGTCTAGTGCCAGAGAATATTCTGATTATTCTATTTACTGGAGAGAACCTTTGAAGATCTTTTATGATACAAAATCATGAAAGAGTTAGGATGAATGGCAGGGAGAACTTCTTTGTTGTGTTTTTATTTTCATGCACTCAGAAGGAAAAAGTACCTACCAACTTTAAAAAATAATTATAAAAAAGAATAAGATGAAGCTGTAAGAAAACAAGGTCTTAAGAAGCTTAATGTTAATCCAGATTGGCCCTGGCCCATTGGCTCAGAGGATAGACCATTGGCCTGTTGTGCAGATTTTCTGGGTTAGATCCCTGGTCTGGGCACACATGAGAAGTGACCATCTGCTTCTTTTCACCTCCCTCTCCCTCTTTTCTCTCTCTTCCCCTCCTGCAGCTAGTGGCTCGATTAGTCCAAGCATTGGCACCAGGTGGGGGTTGCTGGGTAGATCCTTATTGGGGCGCATGCAGGAGTTCGTCTCTCTATCTCCCATCTTCTAACTTAAAAAGAAAAAGTTAACCTAGTTCAAAACTCACAGAAATAGGATCTGAGCACACTGTATCTATTATCGATATTCTTTTAGACCAAAAGCAATGCTCATCAGGTAAACCTACAGAACTATCAGAAGAGGAAAATATAGTTTCAGTGTACCCTGATTTGAGGAAGAAATTTGAAATAAAGTCTTCAATGATAGCTTTGTAGATAAAATAGAAGAATGAGGGTTGGAGTTCACTATGGTTAGACAGAATTGTATCTGACCAACTATATTTTGAACGTAAAATTTGTAATTGAAAACACTGGGAACAATTTTTTTCACTTTCTGTTGCATGAATTTTTAGAACTGTTTCTATATATTTCTGCATCGCTGATTCCAAGTCTGAAATCTGTTTCTTGGTTTATGCTCTAATTTTTATGCAATTTTAATTTCTTTTTGTTACAGTTAATAGCATGCATTGGTTTTTAAATTGAAGTTAAAGGGCAATGACTCTTGGATTGAACATAACCACAAGGCAATTGATGTTTTAAAAACATCACTTTTACATAATTCTAGTTGTTTTAAAATGTAAAAATTATTATCTAATAAAAACACCCTCTTATTTTGTTTTAAGATGGAATCGTGGCTTCTTTGAGTAGGTGTAAATGTAAGAATAGTCCTGACACCTTCTGTTATATATGTGGCTGTTACACACTTCAACATCAATGGCGCAATATTTCATCATTTGTGACATGTGTATATATTGCCTATTTTCAAGTTCTCTTTGGCGATCAAGACAAGAATTGGGCTCCTCATATTGTATGTCATAATTATGAGGAAATGCTTCATGACTGGAAAAATGAAAAGGAATGCCTTTGGAATTCCCATGGTTTGGTGTGAACCTAAGGACCACAGCAGTGACTGTTATTTCTGTCTGATCCATACAAAGGGCATCGGCAAGAAAAAACGGCATATGATCGCATATCCTAATATTCCTTCAGCAATACAACCTACCCCACACTCTGAGACATTCCTGGTTCCAGTTTTCAATGGTTTTATTTCTTCTAAGGATGAAGAAAGTGAACATGGTGATCAAGTGTATTTTGATAAGATGCATGAGGAAATGGTTGTAGAATCTGAAGGGTCTTCTGATGCCAAGCAGTCATTAACCCCTCAGCAGTTTATCCAACCCGAATTGAATGACTTAGTAAGAGATTTGAGCCTATCAAAGAAAGCGGCTGAGTTATTAGCCTACAGGCTTCAATAAAAGAATGTACTTCACTGGTCAGCTAAAGTATCCCATTTCAGGAAGGATGAACACATTTTTGTGGACTTTTTTTCCAAAGACAAACACTTTGTTTACTGTCATGATATAAGTAGTCTCCTCAGCCAGCTAGGTGTTACCACTTACAGTCCAACAGAATGGTGGCTATTTCTTGACAGCTCTAAATGAAGTCTGAAATGTGTTCTCCTACACAACGGTAATGTTTATGCACTGGTTCCAATTGGTTATTCAACTAATCTGCAAGAAGATTATAATGACATAAAAAATGTCCTCGACTTTCTGAAGTATGAGGAGCATAACTGGATCATTTGTGTGGATCTTATAATGGTAAATATCCTGCTAGGACAACAGAGAGGTTTTACAAGGTATCCTTGCTTTCTGTGTTTGTGGGACAGCTGAGCTTGGGAGAAACACTGGACACAGAAGGAGCTGCCGAAATGTGAAGCTCTGGAAGTAGGGATGCAAAATATTGTGAATGAACCTGTAGTTAATCGAGACAGGATCATTTTTTCCCCACTTCACATCAAACTTAGATTAATAAAGAAGTTTGTTCAGGGTTTGAATAGAGAAAGTGAATGCTTTCAACATATTATTTCTGCTTTTCCTGCCTGGTCTTTCAAGAAGATAAAAGTGGTGTATTCAATGGACCTCATATTTGAACCCACGTACGTGATGAAGAGTTTGCCAGGAAGATGAATAAGGAAGAGAAAAGCAACATGACAGTCACAAACAATTTCCTTGGCAACAAAAAAGCAGAAAACTATAAACTTCTGTTTCAAAGGGTGCTGTTGGCTTTCCATGACATTGGATGTAACTTGAGTGTTAAGATTCACTTCCTGAACAGTCACCTTGATAAGTTTTCCAAAAATCTTGGAGCTGTTAGGGATGAGCAGACTACTGCTGGAGCATCAAATGAGATTGTCCTCAACAAGTACACAAACGCAAGAGTTACAAACACAAATTTTTGCCTGAATAGAATTTAAATAAGTTTTGTGCAAATGTTATGATTAAAATAAGTGTTTTAATATGTTCTATTTTGAAATTGTAGACAAAGTCTGATCTAATCATGTCTTTTAGTGTATTTACTTCATTATATAAATTATTATATTTTCACTAACATGATGCCCAAGAAGCCATTCTACTTCATTATGTTAAACTAAATGTTGAAAATATTACAATAAGATGAAAACCTAAAATCTTGAATTGCAAAAAAACTGTAGCTTACAGAGTAAAACTAATGTCAGATTTGAGATCAGCACACTTGAATTAAGAACAAGTGTTTTTGTGGATACAACAAAAATTTTGTTCCCCAGTGAAATCAATGATTCCATTCTAACGTATCATTCAAGTTGAGAGAAATGGCTATTGAATAAGTTGAAGAACTGTGCCTGTCACACTGAGATAAAGGTCCTTAGGGATATTTGTAGGGCTTTGTGGTGCTAGCATGAGATCATTTATAAACAATTTGAAAAAAGGCATAAATGTCATGACTATAGTATTTTCAAATGACACCTGGTAAGGATAGTTAATATCTTAGATAACAGAATTTGATGTCAAAAATTCTATTTTAGCCCTGACTATTTGGCTCAGTGGATAGAGCATTGGCTGGGTGTATGGATGTCCCAGGTTCAATTTCTGGTCAGGCCACACAGGAGAAATGACCATCTGCTTCTCTCCCTCTCCTTCTCCCCCTCCCACAGCCAGTGGTTGGATTTGTTTGGTTGGTCAGAGCATCAGCCTCAAGCACTAAAAATAGCTTGGTTGATTTGAACATCATCCCCAAACAATGATTGCCAGATGGATCCCTGTCGGGGCACATGTGGGAGTCTGTCTCACTGTCTTCCCTCCTCTCACTTAAAAAATATATATATATATTTTTTCCTTAAAGATAAAATGTTTACCTATAGATGAAACACAAATTACCTGAGCACAGAGCATACATGGCTTGACATCGGTTATGTGAAAAAGCCATTGAGATTAAAGTTGGTTACTAGTTCCACTAGAAGTATAAATAACAGAGAGAGTATCTGACTACATTTGCATAAATAAAAATGCACAAATTGTGAGTAGCTTAGCTACAGATAATCTTTCTCCCTTTTTTGTTATTTTTAGCTCTATTTCTATTATTCATTCATTCAGGATACCTTCACTGAGTATATTCTATGTGAAGGATATAGTATTATAGGCACTGCAGAAACACCAACACAAAAGACAGAAAACAACTAAATAATAGAGTAGTTATTTAATCAGAAAATGTGATAAATCCTACAAAAATAAAAAGTCAAGGGGACCATGAAAATGGACAAGTGGAGGTTTGGACTTGGCGCTGGAGAGACTGCAGGAGGACTTCTCTGAGGAAGTGGTAATTCTGCTGAGACTGAGAGGCTGAGAAGTGGCTAAGCAGATTCACAGGCAGGAAACAGGTACAGGCAGCGCACATAACACCTTTGAAGGTGCTGACTTGGAGAGGAGCAGGGTGAGCTGGAGGAAGTGAAAGCCCTGCGTGGTTTTTAGAGTAGAACTGGGAGGGGTCATGAGAGGCAGGAAGGTATCTAAAAGTGGGGCTGTAGAATTTTGGAAAGAGAGTTTTATCACTTTGTAGGCCATGATGAGGTTGTCAATCTTTATTCTAAAAGCATTAGAATGCATTGGTCTACCCTGTGGAAAGATCGCTCCCCGCTGATGTGTACAGAATGAACTGGAGGGGGCAAAATGGACGCAGAGAAACTGGTCAATAAGACAGAGATGCTGGCAGCTTGGCCGCTGGCAGGAGAGAGAAGGAGAGAGATACTGAGGATTTGGAGACGGATTCGATGTGGGGTGAGGCAGAGAGAGGTTTCCAACCCGACTTCTGTTCCGACTTCTGAAATTGAGCACGTGGATGTGCGTTCCCCGAGGACGATGGAGGATGCAGGGCTGGAGGAACGGGTGGAGGTCAGTGAGGGACACACCGAGTTGGAGGTGCCTGTGAGACCTCCGAGGAGCTCTGTCCACCGGCATCTGGACGGATGGGCCTGGGGCTCTGAAGAAAGGTCTGGATGGAGATCAGAAGTGTGGTCATCTGTGCAGAGATGCTGAGGAACTCGGGCATGGGTGAGATTGTGGAGGGAGAGAGCACGTCGGAGAGAGGAAAAGCAGGCCTCGGACCAAGCCTTTGGAGCCATCATTCGAGTTTGAGATGAGGAGGAAGATCTGGCAGGGTGCCCTGAGGAGTGGGGTGTGGGGAGGTGGAGGAAACCAGGAGAGGTTGGCATTGCAGAGGCCAGGAGAAGGGTACCGCATGGGAATGAGCAGACTGTAGGATGTGTGTTTCACCCACGTGAGGACTGAGGGACCGGAAGGTTTCCTTACCTCCCCCTCATCTGAAATTGAAATGCCTTCTCCCAAATCGGGTATACATAATGAGCAATACTTAAAATTCCCTATTCTGAACGTCTAAATTGTGTGAGTTTAACCTTTGATCCATCTCCACCGGTATTACTTTTGGTGGTTACGTTTTCCCCCTTGGTGAGCCCATCACCCAGCATAGTAAACAAGTTTCCAAACCCTCCTCTCTGGAAGTTTGCATTTCAGAGCGCTCTTCAGGGGCTGGCCTGGCTGCCGAGGCTGCTGCCATGGGGTTTGCAGTTGGTGCTGGCTTTTCTCTTCTTCTAGCAGGAAAACAGCTGTGCGGCGCGCTAAATGAGGATGGGGTACTGACCTGGAGTTGGCCCCAGCCTGCCGCGCATTTCAAAGCAGATTAGGAGACACTTTGAACAAGCCCTTGCTGCACATCAGGTGTCCTTCCCAACGCCTTAGGTGCAACCAGAAATGTGTTCCATGAATTGTTAATGCCGATCTGAAACAGGGCTTTTAATACTTCCTGCCCTCATCTCTTCTCTGGCTGAAACTCACCTTCCCAAGGAGGGGAAGAGGCAGTCCTCACAGAGAGGCCCCAGCGGTGGTCGCTGACCAATTAGACAGATGAGGCATTCCGGGGCAAAATGCATGTTAGTTTGGTTATTTTTTAGGATACTGATTTTCCATTCTCAGTGGGTGTATAGAAATCTCCCCGGCTACACTTTGCTGACCCTTTCCCCCTAGCTGACAGCAGGGGGTGGTATCTTACGAAGCATGTCATGTGGTGTCCCTAACATTTGTGGTAGCTGTGGTCATCAAATGAGAGCTTTGGTCGGATGGAGTAGAGTTTGGTGTCTGAAAAACACTTTAAACACGTGCGCACACAACTACAGCTTACTAGATTTTTATTTTTAATTTGAATATATGCGTTGCGTCTGCTGACTTTCCATAAATTCTGCCCCCACCACCCCCAGCTCCTCTGACTTTCTCCAGGCGCAGTCACACCTGGCAGTAAAAGAAGAAATGATCAACTGCCACTAAGAAATATTCCCCAATGATATTTGCAATACTAAAGTTTCAGTCTCGTGTCAGGGAGAGAATTGAAGGGACGCCTGGCAGGAAGAAGTTTTTTATTCCAATCTAGAAAAACATACACACAACAACAACATATAAATATAGAGTACCCAGTAAAGGATTAGAAAAAAGCTGGATAATGAGGTTTTTTCAATATTATCAGCACAGAAATCCAAAGTCATACGGTTTAGAAGGACCTTCCAGGGTCATTTAGTTCAATCCGTTTCCTCTAGGCAGGATGGAGCCTGAATTCTTTTAGACAGGTGGTTGTCTAGATCTGATTTGAAATGGCCTGTGGGGAAAAATTTTCACAGCTTTTCTTGGTAACCAACTCTAGTCTATAATAATAGTGATGGAAATGTGGATGATTTACTTGGAGATGTCTGACCACATAGCTGTCAATTAATGAAGACACTATGGGCAGGACTGGACTGTTCCACATCTGGGTTTCTCTAAGCTTCTTCCCCTTTTCTAACTCTTATGTATTAGTTTTCATTTTACAACCTTGATGGTCCAAAGTCTCTTTCTTTCTCGCTCCTAACTGGTCCTCTTGCTGTATTTTAAATTAATTTCTTTTTGTTTTGGCCTTATGGGAAAAGAGGTTGTCTGGCTCCTTTCTGCTCTGTGTTATCTTTCATAAACTAAGAAATTATTATTTCAGTTCTGTGTAAAGTTTACTATTTATTACGTACTCAATATGATTGACATTATCAATGGACATCACAACAAAAACTTAAACAAAGCTGCTCAGATCTTATTGCATCAATGGCTCAAACATTTCTTTTTTTTTTTTTTTTTTTTTACAGGGACAGAGAGAGAGTCAGAGAGAGGGATAGATAGGGACAGACAGACAGGAACAGAGAGAGGTGAGAAGCATCAATCACTAGTTTTTCGTTGCCATTGCGGCACCTTAGTTGTTCATTGATTGCTTTCTCACATGTGCCTTGACTGCGGGCCTTCAGCAGACTGAGCAACCCCTTGCTAGAGCCAGCGACCTTGGGTCCAAGCTGGCGAGCTTTCGCTCAAGCCAGATGGGCCTGTGCTCAAGCTGGCGACCTCGGGTCTCGAATCTGGGCCCTCTGCATCCCAGTCCAACGCTCCATCCACTGCGCCACCGCCTGGTCAGGCAAACATTTCATTTTTAAGGGCCCCTTTCTAGTGCTTGTCCATATGTAAATATAGTTTGTTACATAATTTTTACTAGATATACCTTAATGTTAGTCTTTCTTTCTTTCTTTCTTTCTTTCTTTCTTTCTTTCTTTCTTTCTTTCTTTCTTTCTTTCTTTCTTTCTTTCTTTGTGAGAGGAGGGGAGGTAGAGACAGACTCCCACATGTGCCCTGAATGGAGTTCATCAAGTAAGCCCACTAGGGGGCGATGCTCTGCTCCTCTGAGGCATTGCTCCATTGCTCAGCGCCAAACTCTTCTTAGTGCCTGAGGTGGAGGCCATGGAGCCATCCTCAGCAACCCGTGCCAATTCACTGCAATCAAGCCTTGACTGTAGGAGAAGAAAGACAGAGAGTGAGAGAGAAAGAGAGAAAAGTGAAAGGGGGAAATGGGTGCTTATCTTGTGTGCCCTGGCCAGGAATCAAATCCAGGACATCTACACACTGGACTGATGCTCTAACACTGAGCAAACTGGCCAGGGCCAATGTTAGGTTCTTAATTTTTTTAAATGTAACATTATATGTTAAGTATTTGCCTCTTCCTAAGAACAATTTTATAAATCAGTGCATATAAGTACAACATTGGTTTCCCCGTAACTTATGTAACCATTCTTCTTGTTGGGCATTTAAATAATTTCCAATTTTTAAAAACAGCGTGAAGAAATTGGTGTCATAACAACTCTCTAGTAACTCTAAAATTGGCAACCAAAAAGAGAGGTGCAAAGCACAGAGGGCTCTGGAGTCTTATTGATGTTCAGGTTCCAATACATGCTGAGGCCCGGACCCTTCCCTCAAAGCATTGGAAGTCAATCTCACTAAATGAGTTGACAAGGCTCAAACTCAGCTCAGCCATAGATTAAACTGACTCACTCCTGTTCTCTCCTCCCCTCCCCCACTGTACCCTGGCAGAGTGACAGAGAAGTGGGCACACTCTTTTCAAGGGTAAATATGATTGACCTCAGTCTCTACTGTTCCTTTGCATACAATTTAAAAAAATTTATATATATGACCTATATAAACCAGAAAAAGAACAGTCTCTGGAATTGACCCACATATGACACAGAGGTTGGCATCAGCCGACAGGAACTTATAAATAGCTATTATAAATATGTTAAAGAGTCTAGTGGAAAAAATGAGGAATATGCATAAATACATGTAGAATTTCAGCAAAAAAGGGAAGGAAAATGTTAAAAGGAATCAAATAGAAATGCTAGAACTGAAAGGTATCTATCCAAATTAATTTGGATAGTTGAACTGATAGACCTAAGCACAGGAAAGGATTAGTGGACATGGAAACAGGTTAATAAAGATTCTACAAGCTGAAAACAAAGGGAAAATAAAAATGGAAAACCAAATAGAACATCTGAGACCTTTGGGAGTCTTAGAGAGGAGAGTGATAATGGAGTGGAAGAAATATTTGAAGAGATAATGACCTTGAATTTCCTCAAGTTGATGAAATATAACAACCCACAGATCCAAGAATTTCAATGAGCCCCAAGCTGGATAAATTCAAAATAAACATAGGCAAAGATAGTTAACTTTCAAAAAACAAAGATAAAGAGAACTTGGAAAATTAGCCTGAAGAAAAAAGATATATTACTTACAGAGTAAAGGCAGATTTCTCACTAGAAATAATGTATATATCTATATACAGATATGTTCTTTAAAAGGTTATTGGTCATTTAAAGTAGTAATAAAATGTAATGTGGGATAACGTGTCAAAGTAACTTAAATGACGACAAGAGCACTAAGACTAGGAGAAGGTTAGATGAAATTAGACGGTAGGGTTTTAAATTATTCATAAGGTAGCTTACTGTTGATAGCCAAAGAAAATTCTTGCAAGGCTTTTTTAATTTCCAATTCACACATACACATATGGACATTCTCATAGTGACCAAAATCCCTGGCACTTTCGCAGGCGGAATCATGACTCTAGCGTTATGAAAACAGTACTGGAGTGTTGGCTCATTTATAGCAGAGTTCTGAGTTGCTCAGCAATCCTGGAAGGGGTAACATGTGGAAAGAAGTGAACACTCATCTCTCTCTCTCCCCCATTGCCAGGAGGGGTCAGTCCCCTCAGCCACGAAGAGGCTACCATTTCTCCCAGTCACCATGATTTATTGGTAGGCTATGATGCACAAAATATAGAAAACCTCTGTTCTGTCATTTTGCTCCCTTGCCCTCCCCGTTTCCCTCCCACTGCTGGTCTGTTCTTGTTGTCAGGCACTGGCATATATATTGTTTCTTATCTTAAGTTGTGTATTGTAAGATAATTTACAAATATCTTGCTGTCTTTAGTAATTTAAACCATGGACCAATAATTTCTTCTGACCAGCACAGCAGTAAGCTAAAAACAAAATCAACTGGATGAATTTTCCTGCTTTACCTCTTGTCTGAAGATGACACTTGATTTTCATTCATCCAGAACCACGGCACTGGAGATGATTTTAATCAACTCCTCTGTGATGACAGCTTGGCGGGTGCGGTTGAAGGTCAAAGTTAATTTGTCGATCATCTCAGAAGCATTCTTGCTCTCATTGTCCGCGGCCATCATCCTGACACTTTGCTCGCTCATGATGCATTCTTTCAGAGAATAGTAGCTGATGTTGGCCAGACTGTCTCCCTGGTAATTCCGCTGCACGTCAGCATCAATGTCATCATGCATACTCACATTCTCAGCACTTGCAATGGCATTAAGAGAGAAGATGTTTATTTATTTTTATGTCTTATAAGAGATGACAGATGTGAGTTGATTAAAAACAATGGATCCTTCATCAAATTCATACCCGACATTTAGTAATTTCATGGAAGTGACTGAAACATCTCCAAAAGTAGGGGGTTTCCGGGTTTCCTTCCCACTCTTTTGAATGTCACCAGAAACTGGTCAGAATGAGTCCTATGATGTATAGCCCTAATTTTACCACCACTTCCAACCATCTTAACTTCTTTTCTGGTTGCTGTGAGTGTAGCCACCTCACCTTACATCTGTTTCGCACCTGAGTAATGGCTAGCACCACAAAGCCCTCTGTCTGAGGACACACTAACAAGAAGGTGTTCTTTTTAATTGGGACAACACTCTAACCAACTGAGCTACTCAGCCAGGGCCAGAGTTGCCATATTACAAACTTGGAACCATTGCAGCTACACAACCCAGGCTGAGACCTCAACAACATGTGCCCAAGAACACATAGTAGGGCTGGCCCTGCTGAAGGGCAGTCGGACAGGCCTCACTGATATATTGGCTTATGTTCTGAATGGAGGATTCTATGGGGACCCTGTCGGCTATTGGGCCAGTAGGACCCTGACAACCTGAGGCTGTTCTGATAACCACTGGTGCCAGAGAGGGCCTGCTGATAGCCACAGAATGTTACCCTAGGCCATCCTGGAAATGCTATGTGGGATGAGGACCCTGCTTGGAGGTGTGAGTCTTGGTCCAGCTCTGAGTGATGTTACCTGCTACCTGGGAGATGGTGATATAGGCTTTCTTGTAGATAAAGTCAACTTTTAAATGTAAGGAGAAAGAGATTGGCGTTACTTATTCTGCCCCAGATTTTTTTTAAAATTTATTTATTTACTATTTATTCATTTTAGAGAGGAGAGAGAGAGTGAGAGAGAAAGGGGGAGGAGCAGGAAGTATCAACTCCCATATGCGCCTTGACCAGACAAGTCCTGGGTCTTGAACCGGCGACCTCAGTGTTCCCAGGTCGACGCTTTATCCACTGCGCCACCACTGGTCAGGCTCTGCCCCAGATTTTTAAAAAGTAAAATGTCTGAGCTCAGGAATATGAAGAGTCCTCTTTGGAAGGGGCCAGCCTTGAGACCAAAGTGCCAGAAATGCTGAGTCTGGAGGAAAATAGTAATAACAAAAAACAAACTTCTATGAAGTTCCTTCTTGAGGTTCAGATAGACTTGTCAGTAAAAGAATAAAGGAAAGAGGAATCTGAATGTCCAGATGAGCATCGCAAGGAAACTCAGGCACTGGCAGATGAGTCGGAAGCCATTCAATCCCAAGTTATAGTGGAAGAGTGAGGAACAAGCAAGGGCAGCTTTGAAGGAAGGTGTGGATGAACATGCCCATCTTCAGGAAACCAGAAAACTACTTTCCCAAGACAAGGATAGGAAGAGTGAAAAATGCAATGAACAACAACAACAAAAATGGTGGAAGGTTCTCAAACAGTAATTTTCAAAGTTTTGAGTGTCAGGACCCCATTGCATTTTTAAAAATTATCCAGGAACCCAAATAGCTTTTTATGTAGGTTGTATCTACTGATGTTTACTGTATCAGAAATTAAAATGGAGATATTTTAATAATAGTATCTATTTATTATTATATCTTTCATAATAATACAGTTATTTATTATAAACTCCTAATGTTAAAAATCAATAACAAATTTTAATGAGAGTGCCCAAATTTTCTCAAATTTCCCCCTACAAATTAGTGAGAAAACTGGCATTATTTTATAGATTTCTACATTTTTAAAAGTCCTGACTTAACAGAAGATAGCTGGATTCTTATATATGCTGTACTCAATATGTTGGCATAATTCAGTTATATGAAGAAAATTATGTCTTACACAAATAAGTAGTTGGAAAAAGAAGTAGTATATTAGCGACTTTTTAGATAATTGTGGGCATTCTTTGGTATTATACTAAACTTGGCAATTGTTTATTAAAGGGTAGTTGCAATGTGGAATCTGGCATTATATAAATAAAATTTCCACACTCGATTTATTGGTCTATTCTGTGCTTTCTAGAGATCTTTACCTGTGCATGATTTTGCAACATCATGTATTGGTCACTTGAAAAATATTGGTTTACTGAGTTATTCAGATTTCCAAATGTTGACATATTTCAATATAAAATATAAAAATCTTTTGTTTATTAATAAGACCACTAATTTAATTATAAAAGTCTTTAAGTATTGGGAAGCTGACAAGCTTGTCGTGATAGACATAATTTTTCCCAAATTCTAATATTCACTTGACAACTGGTATTTTATCATTGGCAAAAAATACTATCAGTTGTTTTCTTTGAAATGACAGGCTTACTTTGTTTATTTTTAAAAATTATCTGCCAAATACCTAAGCCTGTACAGTTTGTCAGTTTTTCTTTCAAGTGAATGTAGTGTTCAATAGAAAAAGTGGCTAGTTCTGCTTGTAAGTCAATAAAGTGCACGTAAGAATTCCCCATAGATAATCACCCTACCTCCATATGAAGCAGAAGTGTTTTATGTGTACTTTCCATATTGTTATTCAAGTCATTAGAATGACATATATTAAAGGTTGAGTTTTAATAAAAGTTGGAAGCCACTTAGATGACCAGTCAATATGAGCTTTGAGGAAACTGATTGATGTCATCCAGCTAAATGCTTCCTTATAAACCCTTGAAGAAGAAAGTAACCAAATATATATTTAAATAGCTAGAGAAGAAAACAATCACTAACTGTTCATATAGCACAATATTTTAAACAAACAAACATACAAACAAATAAACAATCAAACATGCATTGTTGAAATCAGAAAATACAAAGATTAAGTGAGGTTCAAAAGCTTCAGCATGTATTTAAAGACCAAGCTGCATTAAGACAAGAATAAGAAATCTCCCAGGAAATTTTCCTGTAGAGAAAGAAGAATAATTTAGATAGGGGAAAAAGTTTCAAAGAAGATAAAAACATGAACCAGGCCATGAAGGCCTGGATGCCAAAACAAAACCCAAAGCCAAACCAAACCAAAAAACAAGCCAAAGCTCTAGGAGAAGAAATGGAAGGACATATTTGTCCTTTGAAAAGCCAACCTATTGTTCTCAATTGCAGAAAATTCATGGGGAAGACCAACATTACCACAGAAAATGTAAAATTTGAGATTTTAGAAAAGGATACTTAATGCTTCGGTGATTCAAGTGCAACATTTGCTTGTGGCCCATGAGAACCGGGAAATCCTCTGGCTCAGCGGGTCATCAAGACAGGAGGTATGTCCAGCTGGACATAGAGAGCAAGGGTTCGACGATGCCCTGCATCACCAGGTGCCGTCTCGGTGGGATCTAGAGCCCAGGATAATATAGTGTCCACCGAGCCATCTATATCCTGGTCCAGCTCTTCCTTCACAAATATAAGACAGAGTTTCCATTTTTGCTTCAGATTCTGGTTATCTTTCTACACCAGTAAGATTCATAAGTTTTTTTTGTTTTTTTTTTTTTACAGGGACAGAGAGAGAGTCAGAGAGAGGGATAGATAGGGACAGACAGACAGAAATGGAGAAAGGTGAGAAGCATCAATCATTAGTTTTTCGTTGCCATTGCAACACCTTAGTTGTTCATTGATTGCTTTCTCACATGTGCCTCGACCACGGGCCTTCAGCAGACCGAGCACTCCCTTGCTGGAGCCAGCGACCTTGGGTCCAAGCTGGTGAGCTTTTTGCTCGAGCCAGATGAGCCCACGCTCAGGCTGGCGAGCTCAGGGTCTTGAACCTGGGTCTTCCGCATCCCAGTCTGACGCTCTATCCACTGCGCCACCACCTGGTCAGGCAGATTCATAAGTTTTAATGGGCCTTCTTTTGTGGGAGAAATTGATCCACATCTTTAAAAATGGGACCTGGTGGGACTCACCCTCAAGATGCTTTTGGTAATTTAGGTCCTCTTGATCCATCTCTACCATCTAAAAGTGAAGCTGGTATAAGCCTTTTTCCTCACCCACACTGTCCAGTTGAAGGTTCCATGCTGGAATGGGTTCATTGGGTATGTTATGAGAGCCTCATTTATCTCCCTTTCCTCCAAGAAACCTGTATAAATTCTTGAGATTACTTCCCACAGGGGGTTTTCCTGGCTCTTCATCCTCCATTAGTGCTGAGAAACATCTCCCCACCAAGATGACTGCCCTGTGACTCTTGCCCAAGGGCTACCGTCAAGGTATGAGTTTCCTAGGGCTGAGTTAGTCTTCAGAGAGCCTCTCCTTCTGAAGGTTTGAACCGGGGCAATCATGCTAATGATGTTTCTGTCACTTTTCTACAGTCATTTTGAATTCTTTTTTAATGTAACAGCTGTTGCTTAAGTATTAGTACATTTGTACAAATTGAAGCTTGATAGAATTATATTTCTTAGGGTATTATTTTATAAGTAATGAAGTTGTTTTATAAATTGGAATCTTATGAATGAATTATTTCCATTCTATGGTACTCCCTAGATAGTAGAAGATTTGTATTTTGATTTGATTAACCAGTCGACCATACCATAAGCTGTAATAGGCATTTTGCATGAACAACTACACACATTTAAAACTTTGAAGGCCATTTTTCTTTGCTGAGAAGTAGGTTTTCTATTATAGTATGAAAAAAATTGTGAAAGTCATTTGAAGTTTACTGAAATAAATTTTATTGGTTTTAAAAAGTAGTAAATATGTGAGTAAAGTAGTGTCACAGAATGCTCTTCGTTTCAGAGCTGCAGCTGGGGTGAAGGAGTGTTCAGTGTCTGTGCATCTAAAGAGAGGTGCCCAATCACCCACATGGTCCTTCCTAAAAGGAGATCCAAAAAGCTAACTCTGCTCTTTATAGACTGTCATCTACCCCTCTTCTATTTATAAGGAGGAGGATTTAGGGATATTACTAGTGAGACTCTTTATGGGAAGAGCTGAAATGATGCTTTGTTTTCTTCCTATTCATATTCCTCAACTTAAGCAAAGTGAGGGGGTCCTCAGGAGAACTCCTGGAGGCATGTGCTATGTTGGAGAACACAGAGGCTCGTGTCTGATCCACACCTAGAATAAATAAAGGTGAAAAGCTAGTTATAGCTGTCCTTAAAGTCACAACATTAAGAGTGCTGCCATTGTGGTGTGATATCGGTGGTCTTTGGCAGGTAACTGGCTTCATGTTGCATTTAAAAGATCCTACCCAAGAGGTGTGTCTGTGCCAAAGGGTAACCCAAAACCAAGTGTCTCTGCTTACCTGGAACAATGTAGGGAGGCCCCTATGTGAGGAATTTGTGCCACAAGAGGGGCTAAAAAGAATGGGCTATTAGTATTCAGGTATCTGCGACACACAGAGGGCTGACCCCAGTTTCAGTCAAGTGAAACATTTCACATGCTTTACCTCTCCTCTCTTCTCCTGCCCCCATCCTGAGCAGGGAAGTGAGGAAGAAAGTAAAACAAAAAAATAGAAAAACTGTCTCCTCATCCTCTACCCCTCACTGCTTCCCACTCTTCATTCAGGTTTCTAAACTCAGATCAACAGTTTTAAGTTAATGAGATTGAAGTTTAGATTTAGATTTTATTAAACATTTTAATACCCAAAATAAGACTGTTAAGTTTATTTTTAATATTTTAAAGTGATTAAAAGGCTATAGGAACTGCTTCAAATATCACCCAACTGAGAGAAAAGTTAAGAAGATATTACAACCCTGTATGCAAATATTCACACAAATTTTTTTCAAAAACAACAATATGATTATATAGTGCATATTTGAATTCACAGTGTTGTCACTTCCCACATAAGTACAAAAATTTCTGTCTTGCTCTGCTAATGTATGTGTATGACCCAGTTTCTTTTTTTCTTTTTTTTTAGAAAATTAAATTTAACAGGGTGATATTGGTCAACCAGAGTATATAGATTTCGAGAAAACATCTCCACATCACTTGATGTTCCAATTTCTTTGAACAAAAACAGTAATATACATTCAAAATCAACATTTGTGAAAAATCCCATCACATTTTTCATAATGAATTAATGAGTTGAGTTTAGACACTGTAGACTTCTTTCCTTTTTCTGCCTTCCCTATCTTTATTATTGCATCCAGCATTATACATTATTTTCAGGGTACTGTGTTGTGTTATGTAGCATTTACTTATGCAACGTATAGATATTGTTTATACAGGCATGAATGAAGCAAACTAGCATCTGCCCTCTGGAGTTTGCACCCCAGTGAAGTAGTTTTTCACTTTCTATAGTTACTTTGCCTTCTAAGAGTAAGCTTAATATTTAAACCCCAAAACACATATTATATCTGATATAGTTTGCTAGAAGTTTGGTCACTAAAACTGATCTTCCTTGTAGCTAAGGCAAAGTGGGAAATTTAATCAGATACTTAAGTTACAGTTTCTGAGAAAATGAATAGCTATTCACAGTTCTGGGGACAGAGAGAATTTTTCCTGTTGGTCTTCATTGAAGAGGTACTTTATGCTGTAGAGAACTCTCTTTTCAACATTATCTTATTAGCAAAAACTGAATTTTGTGACACTGTTTTCTATTATGTTTTAAAATATAAGCCAATGATCTAATGTTAAATGTTATTCAGAAAAATAATTTCTGTAAAGTGTACAAAACTTATAGAACAGGCATACAGCTTTCTGATCTGTTCCAATGACATAGTTCAGAGGGCATTCCTGATCAAAATTATACTAGTTCCAAACACATCAAATTATATGCATTAAATATCTACATCTCTGAGTATGTAAAAAAAATTGCATTAGAATATTTTTGTAAAAACTGATAGACAAATTCTAAAATTTGTATGGAAATGTAAGAGATTTAGGAGAGCCACAGTAAAGAGATTGAACCCAAAAGATGTCCACACCTAATCTCTGGAGCTTATGAATATGTTATGTGATACAGCAAAAGGACTTTGTAGATGTAATCAAGGCTGTGAATTTTAAATAGGGGAGGTTGTCCTGTATTATTTGGATGGGTCCAATCAAATCACATGAGCCCTGAAAAGCAGAGAGCTTTCTTTGGCTGGAGGCTGAAGAGAGGCAGCAAAAAGATTAGAGAATCTGAAGTACAAGAAGGATTCAATGTGCCATTGCTGGTTTGAAGACGGAAGGGAAAATATGACAAGGAAGGCAGGTAGCCTAAAAGAAAGGACAGAGGCTCCCAGCTGACAGCCAGCAAGGACATAGAAACCTTAGCTTTCTAGCTACAAAGAACTGAATTCAGTCATCAACCTGAATAAACTTGAAAGAAGATTCTCCCTGAGAGGCTCCAGATAAAATCCCAGGCTGGCTGATGTCCTGGTTTTGGCCTTGTGAGACCCAGAGCAGAGGAACTAGCTGAGCCCATCCAGACCTCTGATCTCCAGAACTGTGACACACGACATTTATGTGGTTTGAAGCCACTAAGTTTGTGGTAAATTGTTATGGCACCAATAGGAAATTAATACAACACCAAAGGCAATTTTAAGAACAAATCTAGAGGACTTAACGCTCCATAAATCAAAGTTCCTACCTCCTTAAAATCTACATTATAATGCAATGAGACTTCAAGGAGAAGATGGCTTGCATTTATCAAACATTGTCAGGTGTCAGGTTAGGTACTAGCTTATTAGGACACTTCTTAGCTTGGTCTCTCATTATCTCCTCAATGGGCACTGCTCATTTCCACCTTGCTAGCATCATTGTTCCATATAGAATGTCCCCTTTCTCCCCTTGTCCTACCTAAATTCCACTAATAATTCCAGGGTATGTGCTGTAAGACACAACAAGAACAACAACAAAAATAAATTTCCTTGAATATTTCCGGTCACGTTGATTGTATTCTTTCTTGGATTCTTATTACACTTATAGTTAGCAGCACCACCACAGAGTTTGGTGCTTAATTATCTCTTTCATGGTATTAATGTAACCAGCCTATTTTGTGGTATCCCCTTAGTCTGTACCCTCATTTCTAAGAACTGTTCTTTCTTTATCACATAGTAGCAGGTGGAAAAATGGCTTTTGAAAGGCCCTGTTTGTGTCATATGACTCTTTCCTTCTCTGACCACAAATGATTGGACTGGAATGGACCACAGGCCCAGGAGCATTCTCTAGAGAATTTGAACTAAGCATCACAGAGACAGGCCATGGCAGTCTATAACTCAGGGGTCTCAAATGTACCTCACCTGCTAAATAAGTGAAGCAAGTATCCACACCCCCATGTAGTCCCTTCCCTTTGAATTTTGGCTTTACCAATAGAATGTAACAGAAGTGAATCTGTCCCAGTTTTACTACAATGGCATGTGTTCATGTTTATAATGCCATTAAAATGTAAAATGGAGCTGACTGCAACATAGGGTTGATATGAGAATTAAATGAACTTATGCCCATGCTCACGAAGAGGTGCTTGCTACATGCCTGATACTTAATAGGGGCACAATAAATATGAGTTGCATTTCTTATGTAACTTAGAGACTGATAGATTTTGAATTGTTCAAGTTGTGATGGTTATTGAATACCCAGTTCTCTTAGATTGACTATAGTTTTGTGCACAATGGTTGATTAAGAATTAGATGAAATCTATGGCCCCAGAGAAATCTCCTCCACCCCCCAAAAAGGCACATAAGGTCAGGTGAGAACCTGGGCTGTGTGAGCATGATGAATCAACTGAGCTAACCAGTTTATAACTCATGGGTCAACCCACAATAAACTTCAAAGGCTTCTCACAGAAGGCTCTTTGCCTTCTCTGACACCATGTGAGGGAAAACATCTTGCCTTCGTTAAGCGCCAACCCTAAAATCAAAGCTTAGGGATTTGATTCTGTTGTGTACTCTCTATTACCTGGTGAAGTTTTGTCTCATGTGACAAGGATGCCTATTAATGCACTTCCCATGAGCCAGACACTACCTGGTGCCTATTAATCCATTTCATCCGCCCCATATCCCCCATGAGATGGCTACTATTAATATTTTTATTTACAGAAGAAGACACATAGTCAGGAGGGGTTAAATTGCTTTACAGTCTAATCCAGAATTTGTGTTTTTAATAATATTAAAACATTTAGCTTTAGGATGAAAATCTCAAGAGTGTGAACTCTTTGGTTTCATAAATTGTAAGTGCTACACAGAAAAAAGTTTGCAAAATCCAACTTTGTCAAACTCAAAGATAAGTGTCATTTCTCTTCTTACTTTTATTGTGCTCTTTTGGGCCACTGAAAAGAAGAAGTACATTTATAAATTTCTCCTCTTGTTCGTGTTGTGATATTTCTCTGCCTTTTAGCACATGAAGAGCAAGGCTGTGGTGGGCTATTTTCCATGCATGTTTTTGGGCTCAAAGTGGCTCTTCTCGGAAATTTCCCAGGTCCTAAGATGTTGCTCTCTCCTTTTAGGTTCCTGCACTCAAATATTTTTGTTTTCTAATTTCTCTTCCTCGGCAACCAGCCATGGTAACTTCCACAAACTGCTTGCTTTCTTTTCTTTTCTTTTCTTTTCTTTTCTTTTCTTTTCTTTTCTTTTCTTTTCTTTTCTTTTCTTTTCTTTTCTTTTCTTTCCTTCCTTCCTTCTTTCTTTCTTTCTTTTCCTTAAGTGAGAAGTGAGGAGGCAGAGAGACAGACTCCTGTATGTACCCCAACCAGGATCCACCAGCAAGCCCCCTATGGGGTGATGCTCTGCCCATCTGGAGCCATTGCTCCGTTGCTCAGTAACTGAGCTATTTTAGCACCTAAGGTGAGGCTATAGAGCCATCCTTAGTTCAAGTGAGCCATGACTGAGGGAGGAGAAGAAAGAGATAGAGAAAAAGAAAGGAGAGGGGTGGAGAAGCAGATGGTCACTTCTCCTGTGTACCCTTACTGGAAATCAAACCTGGGAGTTCCACATGCCGGGCCAACACTACCGCTGAGCCAATCAGCCAGGGCACAAACTGCTTTTTCTAGTTCCTATTATGATTAGCTAAAATACAGGTATTATTTGTATCTTATTCAATTTCATATGAATGAACCCTTTCCTATACTGTCTGACTTCCCTATTTTTGCTTCCTGTTGATCAGTTTCTGAATTATTGATCATTAATACACTATCCACATCTATGTTTAATTTATACAAAATGACCCTTGTCATGTACACTTGAAGAAATGGGCTATTTCTCAGACACCACTGAGCAAGGTTTTATTTTCCCTACACTTACCAACTTGCAGAATGGGACATTTATTTATAACAGAAACTCGTCTGCTTTTAAAGCCCTAAGATCTAAAGATTTACACTGAAATTTCTCCCAATACATGCTCCCTAGAGTAATTTTGAGTTTTCCATATCCTTTGGTAATTTTTTTCTATATGGGAAGAATTTGGGGACCAAAAGAGATGCCTTTTCTTGTACATCAGGCAAACAAGTATTTTCGTATCAGGTTTGCTTACAGAGTGAATCCTAGTCTCAGAATCTCGTAGCTATGTTGAGATCCCTAATGACTTGAACTTTGATGGAGTGAAAAATTAATCAATTTCTGCCTCCAAGGCTTCTGTTTGTGCTACCAGACCATGGGCCTCACTGAAGCTTCTAATTGGTACACGGCAATAACATGAGGGAAGACAAAGTTACCTCCAGCAGGACTGTGAGTAATCTTGGAACATGATGGATGGGTTAAGACTCTAGGTTGCAGTGTTGGTATTGGTGCACCTGCTACTCATTCAGGAAAAGGTACTCTTAAAATAGGGAATTTACAGGTGGGTATCAAGTTGGGGTCTCTCAAAGCAGAACCTAGAGATTTGGGTACCTGGGACTCATTGACCGAGTGCTCTTCATGCATAACCTGTTAGAGAGTGGAGGAAGCAGGACTGGAAAGGGGAAGCAGTTGGTCAAGGTGGTAATCTCTGGAAAAAGACTAGCTTGGTCTTAATCCGTGGGTGTTCTAGAGCATTAGCAGTGTCACAAAGTTGTCTAAGCTTGATATAAATAACTAGGCTTAAATAAAAAAAATTTTTTTTTAACTTTTATTAGTCAGTCACCTGCCACTGTCGCCCTCTTTCTTTGGTTGATACTTCTGTCTCCTGTTCAGCTAACACTCTTCAGCCAAGTACAATTATATGGCAAACATTGCTCAGATAAGCCATTAACTGCAGCATTGACGGGGTGGGGGTTTATGCGGGGTGTATGGGCACACCAGTGGATAAAGGGTGTTGGCTGATTTGCTTTCTGGTGAGTGACCTCTTCCTGGCTGTGAGATGTCTTCCAGCTGTGTCCTCACATGGCAGAGAAAGAGAGAGAGAGAGAGAGAGAGAGAGAGAGAGAGAGAGAGAGAGAGAACCAGAGAAAGCGCTCTGGTGTCTGTCTTTTCTTATAAGGCTGTTAATTCCATCAGGAGGGTCTGATCTTCATGACCTCGTTAACATAATTATCTCCTAAAGGCCTCACCTCCTAACAGCATCACATTGCAGTTTATGGTTTCAAATTATGTACTTTGGGAAAACACATTCAGTCTACAACATCAGGAAGAAATAAGAAAGGGAAGAGTTGGCACCAATGACGGCTTTTGCCTTGTAGGATACAAGTATCACAAAGTCACACTTAGCTTCAAGAAAGGCTGAGAAATTAAATTGAGATTTTGGCTTTTATAGCTTCAGCAATAGAGTTAGACAGGGGAGAATGAAGTTGAAAATGGAAGCTGGAAGAGGGCAAGATGGCGATGGAGTAGGTGAATGTACCAACTTCCAACTCCCAGAACCAAAGTGGATTATAACTTGATTTTAAGAACCATCATCTGGAGAAACCAATGTTGAACTGGACTGAGAGGACTCTTCACCCGGGGAACACTGAAGAAGCAACATTGAGATTGGTAGCCCGGATAGACTCGTGTGGCGGGAAGAGAGGCTAGCGAAAGGGTAGAGACCTGGGTCCCAGGAACAAAGTCCCAGCCTACAGCCCCAGAGCCTAGAAGAAGCATATGGACAGTATTTAGTTATGAAACAGGTTAGGATACTGATTGTGGGAAAGAGACAGTTGTCTCAGACCCAGGATTCTTCTTAAAGGGACAGCGCAGAAAACCTCTCTCACAACCACTCACCCGGGACTCTGGGAGACAGAGAGAGAGGAGACGACCAGAGCAGTGGGAAGACAGTACGATCTGGAAGGCACAGGGAGAAAAGCTTTGAGGGACAGCCACCCTAAACCCTGGGCTGAGTCACTCCACAAATTTGAAACAATATTTCCCCTGGAACCAGCAAGGAGAAGCAGGACACCAAGCCAAACAGGCCCTCCTGTGGTGATTAGCGCATAGTCGCTTAGAAGGAGGGAGCTTCCAGGACTACAGTATGGAGTGTTAGGGTCTGAGCTTCAGCGCCCCCACCCACACTGCTGAGGGCTTGCTGGAGGGTGGGTGGTGGCGGGATGCGGAAGGGCGGTTCCGTCAGATGGGGCAGAGGCCGACCCGGCTGGCGTGAGCTCAGTCTAGCCCAGCGGAGAAGTGGTCTGGCGGCTGCCGGCCGCCTGAGGCCCCACCTGTGGGGGAAAAGCAGGAGCCCGGAATGGGCACAGATCCGCTGCTGGGCAGGGGTGGGCAGGCGTGCAGCCTCACCTAGCCTCCGAGGCCTAAAGCCCTGCACGAACTGGCTTTGCCCGTGGGGGTGGGGGGAAGGCTGGGCTTGCAGTTGAGTGGGCACCAGCAGCCCCTCCCAGCCCAGGAGCCGAGGTTGGCGGGGGTGGGGCATTAGCCTGGCTCGGAGCTGAGTGCGCACCAGAAGCCCTGCCTGGCAGGAAGGATGCGCAGCTGAGCAAAAGTGCTCACCCTTGCCCTTGGTGCCCAGGCTTGTGGCCCAAGTGTGGTGTGCAATACCACCTGTGGGAGAGGGGCGAAGGCTGAGACCTGCTGAGGCTTATAGAGTGAGGTGACCAGATGTCCCACTTTTGGCGGGACAGTCAGATTTTTAACAATTTGTCCCGTGTCCCACAGTGTTTTAAAAAGTCCCGATTTAAAAATATATATTACAATACTATTTTTGCATTCTATAAAATTTTTTTTTTGCTCCATATACACCAAAATTTTAATCAAGAACCCCCCCCCGCCCCCCGTCAAGGGTGTCCCGCCTTACCAATTTTAAAATCTGGTCACCTTATTATGGAGCCTGACACAAGAACATAGCTCCTTCCGCAGAGGCGAGGCAGAAACTGCAGCAACAGCCACAGCATCCAGCACTGGCAACACCCATACCCAACTGCCCTAGGCAGCGGCAGAGGGGGTGGTGGGCCTGCAGACAAATCACACATAGGGAACACAGAGGCAACACCCATAGGACTCCAGTAGCCAAACCCTTCTTACACACAAACAAAATGAGCAGGCAGAAAAATGCAACCCAAATGAATCAAGAGAAATCCCAGAGAAGGACCTGAATGAATCAGATAACCAAATTACCTGGTGCAGAGTTTAAAATAATGATAGTTAAGATTTTCAAAGAGCTTAGAGCAACAATGGATAGATGGATAGTCATTACAAACACATAAATAGAGAGCAAGACAAAAAAGGAAATTGAAATAATAAAAAAGAATCAGACAGAAATGACAAATACAGTATCAGAACTGAAGACCACAATGGAAGGAATTAAAAGCAGGATGGATGAAGCTGAGGATCGAATCAGCGAGTTAGAGGACAAAATAAACAAAGGCACAGAAGCAGAGCAGAAAAAAGAAAAGAGACTCAAAAAATCTGAGGAAACTCTAAGGGAGCTCTGTGACAACATGAAGATAAATAATATCCTCATCATAGGGGTTCCTGAAGAAGAAGAGAAAAAACAAGGGATAGAAACTTTGTTCAATCAAATTATAGCTGAAAACTTCCCTAAAATAAGACTGGACAATGTTTCACATGTTCAAGAAGCACAGAGAACTCCATTAAAGAGAAACCCAAAGAAATCTACACCAAGACACATCATAGTTAAAATACCAAAGCTAAGTAGTAAAGATAAAAGTTTAAAAGCTGCTAGAGAAAAAAGGCTATCACCTACAAAGAAACCCCCGTAAGGATGACATCAGACTTCTCAACAGAAACACTGAGGCCAGAAGGGAATGGCAAGATATATTCAAAGTAATGCAGAACAAGAACCTACAACCAAGACTACTCTATCCAGGAAGGCTAATGTTTAAAATTGAAGGAGAAATAAAGAGCTTCCCAGACAAAAAGAACCTCAAGGAATTCATTAAAACCAAAACTATTCTGCAAGAGATGCTAAGGGGCCTATTGTGAACAGTTCAAAGGGGAAAAGAATATAGCAAAAGAAGAATACAGCTTTAAAGAATAAAATGTCAATAAACAACTACATATCAATAATAACCTTGAATGTAAATGGATTAAATGATCCAATCAAAAGATATAGGGTAGCTGCGTGGATAAAGAAATAGGAACCATACATATGCTGTCTACAAGAGACACACCTTAAAACAAAAGATGCACATAGACTGAAGGTAAAAGGATGGAAAAAAATATTTCATGCAAATGGAAATGAAAAAAAAAGCTGGGGTAGCAATACTAATATCTGACAAAATGAACTTTAAAACAAAGAGTGTAGTAAGAGATAAAGAAGTACACTACTTAATGATAAAGGGAACAATTCAACAGGAAGATGTAACCATTATAAATATCTATGCACCAAACATAGAAGCCCCAACATACAAAAAGCGGACTTTGATGGATATAAAGGGCGAGATTAACAGCAATACTATCATAGTAGGGGATTTCAATACCCCACTAACAACACTGAATAGATCCTCAAGAAAGAAAATTAACAAAGAAACAGCAGACTTAAAGGATACACTAGATCCACTTGATTTAATAGATATCTTCAGAACTTTTCACCCTAAAGCAGTAGAATATACATTCTTTTCAAGCACTCATGGTACATTCTCTAGGATAGACCACATGTTAGGACACAAAAGTAGTCTCAACAAATTTAAGAAGATTGAAATCATATCAAGCATTTTCTCTGATCACAATGGCATGAAACTAGAAATTAACCACAAAAGAAAAACTGAAAAATACTCAAACACTTGGAAACTAAATAGCATGTTATTAAATAACGAATGAATTAATAATGAGATCAAAGAAGAAATAAAAAAGTTTCTAGAAACCAATGACAATGAGCATACATCAACTCAAAATTTATGGGACACAGCAAAAGCAGTACTGAGAGGGAAGTTCATAGCACTACAGGCATACCATGAGAAGCTAGAAAAAGCTTAAATAAGCAATTTGACCCTGCATCTAAAAGAACTAGAAAAACAAGAGCAAATAAAGCCCAGGACTAGTAGAAGGAAGGAAATAATAAAGATCAGAGAGGAAATAAATGACATAAGGGTAAGGAAACAATACAGAGGATCAATGAAACCAGAAGCTGGTTCTTTGAAAAAGTAAATAAGATTGATGAACCTTTAACTAGACTCACCAAGAAAAAAAGAGGACTCAAATAAATAAAATTAGAAATGAGAGTGGAGAAATAACAACTGACACAAAAGAAATACAAAGTATTGTTAGAAAATACTATGAAGAACTCTATACCAAAAAATTAGACAACCTAGGTGAAATGGACAAATTTCTTGAATCATATAATCTTCCAAAAATCAAACTGGAAGAATTAGAACACCTAAACAGATCAATTACAACAAATGAGGTAGAAACAGTTATCAAAAAACTCCCCCAAAAGAAAATTCCTGGGCCTGATGGCTTCACAAATGAATTCTACCAAAAATTCAAAGAAGAACTAACTCCTATCCTCCTCAAGCTATTTCAAAAATTCAAGAGGAAGAAGACTTCCAAACTCCTTTTATGAGGCGAGCATAATTCTGATCCTGAAACCAGGCAAAGACAACACAAAGAAAGAAAATTATAGGCCAATATCCCTGATGAATTTAGATGCTAAAATTCTAAACAAAATATTAGCAAACCAGATCCAGCAGTATATGAAAAAAATCATACACCATGATCAAGTGGGATTTATTCTGGAGAGGCAAGGCTGGTTCAATATTCACAAATCAATCAATGTGATTCATCACATAAACAAAAGGAAGGACAAAATCATATGATAATTTCAATAGATGCAGAAAAAGCATTTGATAAAATCCAGCACCCATTCATGCTCAAAACTCTCAGCAAAGTGGGAATACAGGGAACATAACACGATAAAGACCATCTATGACAAACCCACAGCAAACATCATACTAAATGGGCAAAAATTAAAAGTAATCCCCTTAAGATCAGGAACCAGGCAGGGGTGCTCCCTTTCACCACTCTTATTCAACATAGTTCTGGAAGTCTTAGCCACAGCAATCAGACAAGAAGAAGAAATAAAAGACATCCAAATTGGAAAAGAAGAAGTAAAACTGCCATTATTTGCAGATGATATGATATTGTATGTAGAAAACCCTAAAGTCTCAGTCAAAAAACTACTGGACCTGATAAATGAATTCAGCAAGGTGGCAGGATATAAAATTAATACTCAGAAATCAGAGGCATTTTTATATACCAACAATGAACTGTCAACAAAAGAAATTAAGGAAACAATCCCCATTCACTATTGCAACCAAAAAAATAAAGTACCGAGGAGTAAATTTAACCAAGGAGGTTAAGGACTTGTACTTGGAAAATTATAAAACATTGATAAAAGAAATCAAGGAAGATGCAAACAAGTGGAAGCATATACCATTCTCATGGCCAGGAAGAATAAACATCATTAAAATGTCTATATTACCCAAAGCAATTCATAAATTTAATGCAATACCAATTAAAATACCAATGACATACTTTAAATATATAGAACACATATTCCAAAAATTTATATGGAACCAAAAAAGAACACGAATAGCCTCAGCAATCTTAAAAAGAAAAAATAAAGCTGGAGGTATCACTCTTCCAGATATTAAGGTTTACTATAAGGCCATTATACTCAAGACAGCCTGGTACTGGTATAAGAACAGGCACATTGATCAATGGAACAGAACAGAGAACCCAGAAATAAACCCACAGCTTTATGGACAACTGATATTTGACAATGGAGTAAAGAGCATACAATGGAGTAAAGACAGCCTCTTTAACAAATGGTGTTGGGAAAATTGGACATCTACCTGCAAAAAATGAAACTAGACAATCAACTTACACCATTCACAAAAACAAACTCAAAATGGATAAAAGGCTTAAATGTAAGCCGTGAAACCATAAGCATCTTAGAAGAAAACATAGGCAGAAAGCTCTCCCACATCTGTCGCAGCAATATATTTGCCGATTTATCTCCACGGGTAAATGAAATAAAAGGCAGGGTAAACAAATGAGCACCTATCAAACTAAAAAGTTTTTGCACAGCTAAAGACAATAAGAACAGAATAAAAAGACAAACCACACAATGGGAGAACATATTCGACAATACGTCTGATAAGGGGTTAATAACCAAAATGTATAAAGAACTTATAAAACTCAACACCAGGAAGACAAACAATCCAATTAAAAAATGGGCAAAAGAAATGAATAGACATTTCTCCATAGAGGACATACAGATGGCCAATAGGCATATGAAAAAATGCTCAACATCACTAATCATTAGAGAAATGCAAATTAAAACCACAATGAGATATCACCTCACACTTATCAGAATGGCGCTCATCAGCAAAACAACACAGAATAAGTGCTGGCGAGGATGTGGAGAAAAGGGAACCCTCCTGCACTGCTGGTGGGAATGCAGACTGGTACAGCCACTGTGGAAAACAGTATGGAGATTCCTAAAAAAATTAAAAATCGAACTGCCTTTTGACCCAGCTATCCTACTTTTAGGAATATACCCTAAGAACTCCATAGCACTGTTCAAAAAGAAGAAATGCGCCCCCATGTTCGTGGCAGCATTGTTCACAATAGTGAAGATCTGGAAACAGCCCTAGTGTCCGTCAGAGGACGAGAGGATTAAAAAACTTTGGTACATATATACTATGGAATACTACTCAGCCATAAGAAATGATGACATCGGATCATTTGTAACAACATGGATGGACCTTGATAACATTATACTGAGTGAAGTAAGTAAATCAGAAAAATCCTAAGGACTATATGAGTCCATACATAGATGGGACATAAAAATGAGACTCAGAGACATGGACAAGAGTGTACTGGCTACCTGGGGGAGGAGGAGGAGAGGGAGGGTGTAGGGGGAGGGAAGGGGCACAAATAAAACCAGATAGAAGGTGACGGAGGACAATTTGTCTTTGGGTGATGGGTACGCAATATAATCAAATGTCAAAATAACCTGGAAATATTTTCTCTGAATATATGTGCCCTGATTTATCCATGTCACCCATTAAAATTAATAAAATAAAAAAACAAAAAGAAACCTAAAGATTAAAAAAAATAAGAAAATGGAAGCTGGGTGATTCTGCTCCCCACCCCCCTTCCCACCTTGGTTGTATCATATACACATATGATCTGTTCTTGGTGAAGGACTGATCAAACCAGCACCATCAGCCAAGCTTATCCTCTGGAAACATGACTCTCCTACATGTGCACTCTGTAGTTCCACCCACAGCAGTGCCAGCCAGCCATCCTGTCTCAGCTCCTGGACAGGGTCTTTGCTACCCCAAGCTTGCTCTGGGCTCCAGTTCTGCCATGAAGCCACAAAGCAGTGCGGTTCAGGAATGGCGGTATCACTGCTAAAATTAAACTGTTGTTATTTTATGATTACATTGTTGTTATATGTGCTTTATAAAATAACTATAGATTTAAAAATCAATTATTTTGTTATTTATGTTATAATATATTAACACCTATAGATTATACGTACTATATATTTTGTTTACACCAAAATATTAGTTCATGGAGACAGAATTTTTTCTCTTTATACACTGTGTCTCCTGCACCTAGAACAGTGCCTGACACCTCGTAAGTACTCAGTGAATATTTTTTTAATTAACAAATAGTCATGAGCAGAGACTAGGATCAGACTATCTGGGCTCAAATCTGGGTGCCACCGCCTACTAGTTGTGTGAATTTAGATGAGTTAGTTAAACTTTTCAGACCTCGGTTTCCTCTTCTCCAAAGTGGAGAGAATGATAAAGGATATAATCTGTGTTGTGAGAGTTGGGAGAACTCAATATTGAAAGCTTGGAGCACAGTACTGACCCAAAGTGAAGCCTGAATTAATGTCAACCATTATTTTTCTAATTGCACACTGGATAGATCCTCTTAAATATTCCTTAGAAGCACTGTAGACTCCATGTGCCCAAAATTATATTTGTTATCCAGTCATCCAGCCATTCTCCAAATCTGCAAAAAGAGGGGTCATCTTCAATTACGCCCATTTCTCACCTACAATTACATTAGAGCAAGAGTATTGTTCTAACATGTCTCAAACCAACTACCTTCTCTCAGGCCAACTGTCCAATCCCATCCTCTGTGTCTGCTGTTATATGAGGCAGTGGGGTACAATGGTCTCTTTCCCATAGCATTGGTCACATTGAATATGCATTGACTTACTGGTCTACTTCCTGTCCTACACAGCAAGCTTCCCAATGCCCACTAGCTTATCTCGTTCCTTTCTAAGGAAACGAGCACACTTAGTCATCAATAAATAACTCCTCAGAAACTAATGCAAACAAATAAAGGCTCTGCAGCAGGGCAGGGGGGAAGTCAAAACTGCACTCAGAGGTCAGATAGTCAAATGGCAGAATGCGGAAAAACTCAGGTACTTTCTCTGCAAATTCTAGCGTGTAGTTAAAGATAGAAACGGTCTGAGTTGGTGTGAAATTATCTACCTCTTTCTGTTCTCTTTTTAACCTCAGGGTCAAAGATAGGAATTTATATGGGAGGCTCTGTTTTGTTAATCACATGTGATTGAATCTCGTATTTTAGCAGGCCAGAATCACACCATAAACTGTAAACGTGAATGGGGGATTTATGGAATAGGAATAGGGTATCTTCTTTCAGTTGAAGAAAAGAAATAACTAAATTATTGTATATCCAAAGAAAAGAAGACAATTATAAAAGTCCATGTTCATAGCACTTTGTTTTTAGGAAGCCAGGTTGCTCAAGAAATGAAGGAAATTATTTAAATTATGCACTGATCTTAGTGTCAAAATAGGAGCAAGTAGGAGAATAAAAGAAAACAAAAGGAAAACTGGTTAAGATGGAAAAGGGAAAAATTTCTTTAGCGGAATGACTGAGATCTTAGCACATAATCTAAGCAGATATGAAATGCGAAATGAGATCTTGGAGACCAGATTAGACATAGCTAAGGGTAGAAAGAAGATGCATATCCATCTAACTACTTAGTAAAATGGCTCTAAGATCAGGAAAGGTAACTGATCTCAGGGGGATGTGCATAATCCTCCCAGGGTCCCTGAGTTTAGGAAGCGAGTTAAGGTTATCTCCATAAACTACAGCTAGATATTTCCTAATAAGAACCCCTTGGTAAGTACCCCTCAAGGACTGAGACAGCCATGCATAATATTTGGACAGATGAGGATGCCTGAGAAGCCAGGATAAAATTCTCAAGGCATTTAGTCATGAGTTGGCAGATAGTACAGTTATCATAGATGGGGAAACAGGCATTGCCTGTGCCCCAAGGGAACCTGCCCGAAAAATTTATGGAATTAGGATCCTCTCAAGGGAAAGCACAGGGCAAATAAAACCTACTCCAAGTGAGCCAGCAACATAAAAATAAACGAGGTCAGTCCTGAGTTGGCTATTGATCTGATGAGGTCATACCTCCTGAGCGGGATTGAACAACTCAGGAAAGTGGAGATAGACAAGATTTATTTGAAAATTGTATGTGTTGGAAATGTTCGCTCCTTAACTTGGTATCGGATACTCTGGGGGACCCCAAAAAAACAAACTCTAGAGGAGTATGTTCAAAAGACAAATGTCCGGTCCAGAAAAACAATATGAAAGCAAACAGAATGAAAGCACTAAGTAAGCAAGCAGTTTCATCCTCTCAGTGGGGAAGGCTGGGAGGTGGGAGTGGGGAGGGTCTCTTTAAGAAGCAGATTAAACTGCTGACATTTCAGTTGAGGGTTCTGATAGGAACAGAGCATGCGGAACACTGGAGGCCTATCACACTCATGCAGAAAACAGAAGCAACAGAAGGAAATGGTAGAGGCCTGGAACTTATAGCAACAGAAGAAAGACAGGATCTCTAGGAGTATACAAAATTTAACCTATTTTAAATAGTTTGAAATGACTACTTGATATCTTATTTACATTGAAGAGATTCATGCTTAATGTGATGGAGTGACGTACAGACCCGAACCCCAATTTCAGTTCTGCCATTTAGTTATTTCTGTGCTTTTAAATGACTACTGAAATTCTCTGGGACTGTCTTCTTATATTAAAACTATCACAAACCTCACAGAGATGTTGTGAGAACTAAATAGGATCACATATATAAAGCACCCAGATTATCGCTGTGCTTGCAAGACAAAAACAAAGCATTTCATACTCGTCCAACAGTGAAACCCTTGTTTAGAAAGCTTTGCTCTAATGATTTCACACCCATCCATCCACTCATTTACTCATTCATTCAATATTGCCTCAAATGTAACCCATTTGCCATTCATCGTTTACTTATCACTTATTTTGTCATTACTCTGAGTCTTTGATAACTATTTTGACAAAAGAAAAGTTGATATTGATCAATAGACTATATCAAGTTTCTGCATGATAGAAGTAGAACACTGTGTAAAGTATTGCGGGGTGAGGGAAAGGGTGGAAATAGATATTAGATGCACTTTCTGTCTAGTATGAGCTTGCAGTCCAATCAGAAAACCAAGATATATACAAAAAAGAGCCATCCTATGAAGGTGTTGACAACCTGTGGCACAAAAATACATAGCAGGTAAAGCAGAGGTTAGTAACCTGTTTACACTGACGGTCAGCAAAATGTACATACGGAAGAAGCTCATTGGTGTATTTATACTTTACTAAGAATATAGCTGAAGTTTTTGATTGCATTAGCTCTTCTTTTATAAAAACCTAAAGAAAAGCCCTGGCCAGAGAGCTTGGATGATTAGTGCTTCGTCCCAAAGTGCAGAGGTTTTGAGTTTGATCCCTGGTCACGGCACATCCAGGAATAGATTGATGTTCTTCTACTTTCTCTCTCAAATCAATCAATAGAAAAAAAAATTGTTTTTTAACCTAAAGAAGAAATATTTGTCTCAGTTGTTTTCAGGAGTAGTTGTATTTCTTTTAAGTCACTTATTTATTTATTTTTTTATGAGCCCAGGAAATCTGGTAACCATGATTTGCAAATGCTGGTCTTCAGATGTATAAGTTTATAAGAAATGACAAAAAAAATTGTGTGTGTGTGTGTGTTGGTAGAGCTTTTCTTTCTTTTCTGCTGTGGTATATAGTCTTTATACATTACACACACAGTGTTCCATCTGTCACAATATTAAACTTTAGAGTGTGTTATCTTTCAGTTGGTGCCATAGTTGAATCTTTATTGGGCTATTTCAACACTCTTTTCTGCTGCTGCTTCTATGTAATGTGGAAGATGTGAAGATCAGTAAATCCTGAGTGTATGAAGCTATTATTGTGGTCTTTTTCCCAATAGAATAAATTCCTAGGTGAGAACTCAAGTTGTGTATGGATACTGTAATGATGAGTAAGGTATTCTGTAAGACCATGTATGATGCTGTTGCTGGCACAGCATTGAGAGTAAAGAAGGCAAATGTACAATAAATGCTTATTACAGTGGACACACTAATGCCATCACCAAGATGGAAACAGTCCAATGAAACCAGCATGCCCGAAGTAACTGGCTTGTTCTTCTAGGGACTGGTGCCATTGGATGTAATGTAATGTTACTCTCTTGCTCCTATCTTTGTCTTTTGAGAGTTTGATTATGATGTATCCAGGTGTGGATCTCTTTGAACTTATTTAACTTGGACTTCATTGATCTTCTTGAATGTGTAGATGAATATTATTCATCAAATTGAGAAAGTTTGGGGCATTATTCCTTCGAATTCTCTCTTCTCTTTCTAGGAGGGACTCCATTATGCATATGTTGGTATGTTTGATGATGTATCCCAGGTCTCTGAGACTCTGTTCATTTGTTTTTTCATTGTTTTTCTTTCTCTTTCTCAAACTGGGTCATCCCAATTGCCTTACCATCACATTTAATGATTATTTTTTCTGTCAGCTCAGATCTGCCTGTGAGATCCTCTAATATATATTCATTTCAGTTGTTAAACATTTTTTAAAATTTTTTTTTATTTTTATTTTTACAGGGACAGAGAGAGAGTCAGAGAGAGGGATAGATAGGGACAGACAGACAGGAACGGAGAGAGGTGAGAAGCATCAATCATTAGTTTTTCATTGCCATCGCAACACCTTAGTTGTTCATTGGTTGCTTTCTCACATGTGCCTTGACCGCAGGCCTCCAGCAGACCGAGCCACCTCTTGCTGGAGCCAGCGACCTTGGGTCCAAACTGACGAGCTTTTTGCTCAAGCCAGATGGGCCTGCACTCAAGCTGGCGAGCTCTGGGTCTCGGACCTGGGTCCTCTGCATCCCAGTCCGATGCTGTATCCACTGCGCCACTGCCTGGTCAGGCTCAGTTGTTAAACTTTTTAACTCCAGAGTTTCTATTTAGTTATTTTGAAATTTTATCTCTTTACCAATATTCTCTGTTTGGTGAGATGTCATCCTCAAACTTTCTTTTAGATTTTTCTGCATAATTTCTTTTTATTCTTTGAATATATTTTTAAAAGTCTTTGCTTAGCCCACTGTCAGGCTTCTTCAGGGATAGATTTTTTTTTTTTGTCTTTTTTTTAAAGTGTGTGTGAGAAAGAAAGAGACAGACAGGAAGGAAGAGAGATGAGAAATGCCAACTGATAGTTGCAGCACATTAGTTGTTCATTGTTTTCTCATATGTGCCTTGACTGGGGACTCCAGCTCAGCCTGTGACTCCTTGCTCAAGCCAGTGACCTTGGGCTCAAGCCAGCAACCTTGGGCTTCAAGCTGGTGATCTCGGGGTTTCAAACCTGGGTCCTCAGTGTCTTAGGCTGATGCTCTATCCACTGCACCACCACCTGGTCAGATGGAAATATTTATTTATTTATATTTTTTATTTTTATTTTTTTAGTGTGTGTGAGAGAGAGACAGACAGACAGGAAGGGAGAGAGATGAGAAGCATCAACTTGTTGTGGCACCTTAATTGTTCATTGATTGCTTTCTCAGGCAGGGATAGTTTTATTGACAGTTTTTTCCTCCGGTGTAGGGCTATACTTTCCTGTTTCTCTGCATGTTTTCTAAATTTTACCTGTTGTTGAGGACCAGGCTTTTTAACTATTTAGTGGCAACTCTAAACATCTGATTCTCTTCTTTCCCAGGATTTGTAGTTGTTGCTGTTTGTTGTGATTGTTATTGTTGCTGATGCTGTTTATTTGTTTGTTGACTTTCCTAAACTAATTTAGTAAAGTCTTTATTCTTTGTCACAAGGGACCTCTGAAATCTCTGTTCAGATAGCTTAGAGGTCAGCTAATGGTTGCATAGAGATTTCCTTCAATGCTTTGCATCGCTAAGTTTCCCAGCCTTTGCAGAGGAACCCTGTGCATGTATATGCTGAGCACAACCTCAATGCTCAGGCCATTTTTTCCCCCTTACCCTTTACTTCCAGCTGGAGCAGAGCCTCAAGGTAAGCCTGAGGCGAAAGCTTCAGGCCTTCTCAGGGTTTTTCTGGCCTTATGCACAGCCCTGAGCATATGCATGGCCTTCTAGATTCCCAGGAATGTGTCAGAGATTTTCAGAGACCTTTATGAATTTTTCTTTCCTTTTTCAATTTCTTGGTCAGCTTGTTGTTTGTCCTAGCTGCTATTGCTGCTTCATGCAAGTGTGATACTAAACACTTGCTGATGATTGTTTTTGATAAATGCCCCTGAGAAAAAAGTTGTTCACACTGAGTGAGCTTGATTCCCAAGTGAAGATTTAGTAGAAAAGCATGTTTTCTCAGCAAATACAGTGTGTTATAAATGTGTGGTCTGTGGAAAGGTGTGTGAAGAGGCACATTTAAATAACTTTCTTTTCTGGTGTCAAACATGTGACTTGACTCAGAGCTGACTCGGTGTGAACAACCTTTTCCTCAGGTCCAGGGAACCACCAAGCCCATCTGCTTCTTCCCGTGGCTGCTAGGCAACTAGTTTTCACTGTGATTGTGGAATTGTAGGTTTCAATGCTATTTTGAAACTGAGAGTGAGAGGAATAGACATAGGGCAAGTGAAAATGTCACAAAGCTATTTTATCAAGATTCTGACTTTTTCTTGAATTAACCCTCCTTGGATTTTTTCAAGGCTTTGGTGAATTTCCAGTGTTTGGAAACATTGAGTTTTACAATTTTGCTGATGTTCTCACTACTTTCCCGGAGAAGTAGATTTTCAGAGGTCTTTGTTGCACCAATTCCTGCTGACACTTCTCTTACATGTGGTATCTTAGATTCTGCTTCTGCAGCATTTGCTGGAATGGATTACCAGTATGTCTTCCTCAAATGTTTCATCACTAGTGTCCCAGGTTGTTATTTTTCCAATTCCCAGACCATGTGGCTAGAGCGTTAGCCATTGTCCAAAAAATAAGGATAGACCCATCACTTTCTCCATCTTTCTCTGTCCAGGCAAAAAGGATAATCAGAGGTGCTACTTAAAGTTTCACCCAAGGAAGGATTTATTATTTTTCAGACATTTCAGAGGGAATCAGTAATATTTTCTTCTGGTTTGTACCACAATATTATATGAACCATCCGTAAATCAGACTAGATATGAGTTTTGTCTCCCTCAGTCAAATGCAGTGATCACAGGAAACTTCTGCGAGGTTGTAGGTATGGATCGAGGGATAAATGGGGATGCAGCAAGAGTGATTGCTATGGGAGTCTGAGCCAATGCAATTCACTTGTGCTTTTAAGGCCTGTGTAAATCTAATCTTGGATAAACCACTTTTATTTGATGGCGACATACTGGTACACCCAACTTTGTGGTTGGTGGGTCAGATAATGGTAAGTTAATGATGGGAAGCTCAGACAACATGATCACTTAATATCCCTGGTTAGATGTTTTGTCTCCACTGGGGCATAGAGAGCCAAAACCTATTTTTTCAACTCAGAATAATTGTTAACAGAAGAAGACATGGCATTGCATTACTCCAAATTCTATGGGTCTGTACTTTAATTCTCCTATTGAGGTTTCCATTAAGCCTCCCTATTTGCCATGGAATCTCAGGTTCCTTTGTAACTGCTGGACGGTGAGGCCCAAGTGATAATCCAGTTTGCAATGTAGCTTGTATAGCCTTTTCTTGCTCTGGGTCTTAAATAAATATTGGCAACTTTATTTGTTATTTGAGAGATAGAACATATGGTATATATTGCCTCCAAAAACTGAAGGAGCCCAACAGTTACTGTGCCTTCTTTTTTGTGGGTGGCTTTACCAAGAACAGCAATTTGTCTTTCACTTGAATGGAAATATACCACCATGCTCCAGACCAGTGCCTCCCTAAGGACTTCACTCAAGACACAGGCCTCTGGTACATTGGGGTTTATTTTCATCCTCTGGCAAACCTGTGCCTTATAAAGTCTCTTTCTGAATAGAAAGTATTTTTTATTTTCAGAGACATTATCAATGTGGGGGATCAGTGTGATACTTTGGAATGTCTGGGTGAACAAGACCCCTCAGACTAAGTGATGAGGAAGGAATTTATATAAACTAGAAAATATATACTGCTATACATACTGCACATATGTATCAGCTCATGCTCTTTTCTCACCTACTCTTTAAATTTACTTGAATGAATAAATGATTTTGAGGAAGTAAACAGATGAATAGTATAAAATTTAAAAGGTATAAAAGTATTCATAGGTAAAAGTATATTTCTCTGCTACTACATAGCCTAGTCATTTAATTCTGACACAACCACTATTTCCAATTTCTTGTCTATCTATCCAATAACAATATCTTAAGGGAAAAAATATGTACACACCTATTCATATATAAATATGTTATATATGTATATAATATATATGTCTGCATAGATACGTTTGAGTATATGCATATACACACAGCCACATATATATACACATACATATCTTTATAATACAAATAATTGCATGCTCTTTATAATGTTCTGCATATGTTTTTCACTTAACATCATATATTGGAGATCATTTCACATCTGTTCTAGAGATGTTTTATAATGTCTGAAAAGTATCCATTCTATAACTATACCTGAATTTATTTAATCATCCCAATTGATTTTGATCATTTTTTTTTCTTTCTTTCTTTCTTTCTTTCTTTCTTTCTTTCTTTCTTTCTTTCTTTCTTTCTTTCTTTTTGCTATTAAGAACAATCTAAAATAAATGTCTTTTGTATATGTCTTTCTGCACATCCAAGGTTTTATCTACAGGGTAAATTCTTACAGGTTCATTCATTTTTAGTTTAATTTGACTCATGTCTTGTGTACATAAATAATCATATCTATAGGGTAATTTCCTATAAATTTATTCATTTATTTAAAACATTTTAAATTAATTTTTGTTTTTGCATAATCTTAAAATTTTTTTTTTAAATTTATTGTGGTGACATTGGTTAACAAAATCATATAGGCTTCAGGCGCACAATTCTACAATCCATCAACTGTATTGCATTGTGTGTTCACCATCCCAAGTGAAGTCTCCCTCCATCACCATCTATTCCCCTTATACCCTACTCCCCCTCCCCCTTTCCTTTATCAATCCCCACACTGTTATCTGTGTCTATAATGTTTTTTCTTTGCTTAATCTTTTTACCCAGCCCCCCAGCCCTCATCTCCTGATAGCTGTTATTCTGTTCTCCATATCTATATTCTCTATTTGTTTGTTAGTTTATTTTGCTCATTAGATTCCACATATAAGTGAAATCATGATACTTGTTTCTTTCTGACTGGCTTATTTTACTTAGTATAATAATCTCCAGGTAAATACATGCTGTCACAAAAGGTAAGATTCCCTTCTTCTTTATAGCTGAGTAGTATTCCATTGTGTAAATGTGCCACAGCTTTTTTATCCACTCATCTACGATGGGCAGTTGGGCTGCTTCCAAATCTTGGCTATTAATTCATGTTGCATATATAAGCTTCCTTAAAATATTTTTGTAGCATTGTGAGTTAGAAATAATAAGTAAAATAAGTGAAAAAAACCCAGTAAGTTCTTAATTTTATATATATTTCTTTATTTGCTGAACTGTATTTATCTACTTTGCTCATTTCCAGTAAAGTTATTATACCACAAGGTTGACAAAGAAAATATCTGAACATGACAAAGTGTTTACAATATGTTAAAACAATAAAGCAAATTTGTAGGTGCCTTTCCTTCACCTTATAGATCTATTCCCATGTTTTCTGTTTCCCTTGCTCTGTGGCCCGAGAGGCTGACCCATATGGTCTATACCAGGTGTTGATACACTATGACCTGCAATTCAAATCTGGTAACTTCCACTTGTTTAAATGTTATCTGTGGCTATTTTTAGACTACATCTATAGGTGTGGGTATTTGTGACAGAGACCATATGGCTCCCAAAGCCTAAACTCTTTGTTATTTGGCTCTTTTCAGAAAATGTTTACCTACCTCTGGTCTATTCCAATGGCTTTCTTTCCCTCTTGGTTTCAGTTGCATTCAGTCATTGGGGAGCATGGCAGGAGATTGAAGGGAAAGAGGAGAGGGGAATTGGGGATTTGATTTCTTTGTCTCCTTGTATGGCTGCCATAGGATGGCTCTGTTTCTGGACAGAGATTCTTAGTTCCTTTCAGGGGCCTCTCTCCAGTCAGCATTCTCTGTCTTGGGTTCTGGTAATCTTACCTCATTCAACCTCTTCATGCCCAAGGATAACACTTTCTTGCGATCATTAACCCTGGGGCTCTGTAGTATCTCTCCTGGTTTCCTGACCATACGTGCACAGAGCCCTTTATTAAACTCTCCTTAAATTATCTTAATATAAAGATACCTTCTACTCCTGTTGGGACTCTGACCAGTATATGGTAGATTATAATATTCCATATAGACATATATATTCTGTGATCCTAATTTTATGAAAAAAGAAGATACTGAAAATAATTTTGAAAAAATGGTAATGGGGTTGTCTGTACATAGTATGATCATCAGTGACTTTTACTTTATTTTTCTTGTTTTTGAATCTATATGATGAAGACATATTACTTCATATTACTTTAGCTAAAAAAAAAGCTAAACAAATAAACAATAAAGAAAAAAATACCCTAGAATCATTGGCCTTGTAGTTAATTGGGCCAAACTTAGGTGTATCCTAAAACTCGGTAATTGGTGTTGCCTTTCCTGGAAAGCAGTGCAGAGAAGGGAGCGGGCACTGCCTTTGACATTATACTCAGAGTTTGATTATGAAGTCAGACAGAAGACTCAGACACACACACTCATAGGCATGTGCCTGCTTATGTGCATGTATGCAAACACACATACACACACAGAGCTAGAAAGATGTGTCAGCCCAATAGCACCTTTATTTTGTTGTTGCACCCTAATCCTGCGTAATGTGACACATACGTGCCATGCCTGCTGCCGGAATGGTGACCACCCTCAATAAAACTACCTAGTGGCAGTGCTAACGTTTCCTTGGGCTAAGGGTTCTCAGCTTCCTAGTTCTTGCACACTCAGCCATTGCTCTCCAAAACATGCCACCATACTGATTGGCTGACCTTGAAGGACCTCCAGCGTTGTCTCTATGCTGTTTCAGATTCAGCCATCTCCCAGGACTCTTCTGACTCTTGTTTGTTTGCATTTGGATCACCAGCCCAGACTCCTAGACTCCCTGTACCCTCCTGTCAAGTTCTACCTTGGGGTGCTGGTAGCCAGGCCCACCCTGACACACCCTTATCCTGACTTTCTTAACTTCAGATGCCCAAAAGCAGTGGTTGGGGTCTGTTTCTTTTTCTTTCCAGAAGACCTAGAGCTCATGCAAATTGATCTCTGGGACCAGATCTGAATTAAAAAAAAACAAACAAAAAACCTGCATTTGTCTGGCTGCAAAAAGCTCCATTATAACCTTTTTGCAGGTTGGCGATCTCTGTGAAGTATTAAGTTAGAAAGAGCTGAGCCTCCTGGTGTTCAGGCGATCAATTAAAATAAGCCAAAATAAAAGTAGGAGTCTAGTTTTTAATCACTTACTGTGGTAGTATAAGCAAAAGGCTAAACAGGAAAAATCACCAAATCTCCCTTGTTTCATTTTTGGGAACAATGTTACCTGGCAAGTCCAGTGAATTAGCACAGATTGGGGCATCATCTCACTACTGGGAGAACACTAACAAAATGCTCTGCTGTTTTATGGACCTGGGGACTTGGGGGTGGGTGGAGAAGAGAGGAAAGAGTTAGGACTAGAAACATACTGAATATTAAGTCAGAAAAGTGTCTTTGAGGCCCACCAGATAAGGTGGTCATGGCAGAGGTGCCTGAGAAGGGCTTTGCTTGAGGGTTTCCCAGTAAGGTTTCTACATGGAGGTGCCTCGGTGGAAAATGTATATATGTGGGAGACCGTCCTCCTACCACCTACCCCAACAGGCCTGCCAGGTAAAGCCTCTGTCATTGCCTGTGGTCAGGCCTGAGAGATCACATGGAGGATTTTGGCCTGGAGCTAGACTCTTCAATGTCTAGTTGCCCAAACTAAAAAACTAGGGAAGAACATTCTAGGGACTGCTGTCTGCATAGAAAAGGTCATTCCAAGGTGTCTTGCTAATGCCTGCCTCTCTCCACACCAGAAGCAGATGTTGAGACAAGACTTCACATACAAGTAGTTTATTTGGGAAGTGAAGGAGAACACCAGTAGTGTGCATGTGTGTGTGTGTGTGGGGGGGTTGGGTGGGGAGGAAGGAGTTGAAAATAGCAAGGCACTAGGCTAAGTGGTTGTAAGGCCAGTAGCTATGACCATCACAGCCAGGCACGTGCAGGTTCTCGTTAGATTCGGACAGATGGTAAAGAAACAGTGGAGCCAAAAACTGGTGGGCCGTCCCTTTATTCTAGCTTTGCACCTGGCCTGCAAATAAAAACAAACACACAGGGCACCAAAACTCACTCACACATTCTCTGGTTCCACCACCAGGAGAATCTTTTCCGTTTTTTCCTAGAATCAAAGGCCACCCACCAGCTCACTCCCCTCTGGTTCCCCATCTCCTTCTCTCTGCACAAACTCTGCAAAACAGGGCTTCTTTCCTCTCCTTTCTCCTTCTTCTTAAAACTATTTGGCATGAAAACCTCTCCTCCAGCACACATTAGCATAACAAAGCCCCTTCCCAAGCAGGAAGGTAATTAGCAGTTTCACATGGGCAGCGGCCATTTTTAACAATAAAAGTGAGTGACTAAGAAAATACAAATTATACAAACTTATTTGCCCAACAGTGGTTTTTCTTTATCATGTCCTTGTTATTCCCATTTTACAGAAGAGGGAGATGAAGTAGCTATCCTGTGGTCCTCAGCTGGTGAGCAGCAGTCTTTCTGATGGCAAAGGCCATTCTATAACCCCTGCACTCACTAATTTATATCCCAAATAGAAGATTAAAGAGAATATGTAAATGAAAAGCTATAGTAAGTATAACTAACTTTTTTTCTAATATAATGTTTTGGTTGGAAGTTGATTCTCATTTTATCTTTTTTCCCTAAAACAAATGCATTTATTATGCTTTTTACAGGAGCTCTGGGAAGCTCATCACTACTCTGGAGAGTATGCACCCCTCCACCCTCCACCCCACAAGCAGAATGCATTTTGCAAAAAGCTTGGACAGCAGTGAGACAAAAATGATAAAATGGACCGTGGTGGGCAGATAAAATGCTGATGGCAGAGGACCAGAGGCAAAAGGAAATGGAAAAAAAGTGAGAGAAAGAAATGAGAGAGAAATTAGGGTATTGAGAAGATTCATGCATGTCCCCACGGGAAGCAAAATGCTCGAATTTCTAGAACAGAATGTAACTACATAAAGTGCTGAGTCATAAGGGGACCTTCTTTCTGGGAACCAGTGTCAGCATGCACAGAGGCATGAATGGATCTGAGAAATGAGAGAAGAGCCATCAGGGAGAATGTTA